>JAYESA010000006.1:75541735-75676735 GCA_036927795.1 Iris macrosiphon
AACTATACTTCACCAGAATCAATTGTACTTATATTTCTTTTTATGATGTCTTGTACTTTTATTTCTTTTCAATAGTTTGTAACACAAAATTTTCGTACAAACTTTTCCTCGCAAACGCTCATCTTCATCCCGGCCTTCATCTAGTGAACA
Source organism: Iris macrosiphon (assembly GCA_036927795.1). Lineage (NCBI taxonomy): Eukaryota > Viridiplantae > Streptophyta > Magnoliopsida > Asparagales > Iridaceae > Iris > Iris macrosiphon. The sequence continues at coordinate 75,541,886 of JAYESA010000006.1, forward strand.
AAAACTAGGTCATCAAAGACATACAATTCCTCGATTCTAGGAAGGTAAAATAAATGAAATAATATGATACTGAAGATCAATTGTAATAAAAATCTAACCCAAATAAACTCTAAGTATAAAAATTAAATGTAACTTTAAACTAACTTCTAAAGTAATCTTAATCTAGTGAAATAAGTGTATCCAAAACCGTTTCTTAAGTCTTAAAGTCACTATCACAGTCACAAGTCAAATTTTTCTATATAATGATGCAAAGTTTGGAGAACATGTTTGGATCTCACAATCGCAATGTCACGAGCACTATCTAGGCAATAATCTTATTACCAGGGATCAGGTGGTGGCAGGTAGGCACGGTGATTAGTAGTCCAACGACTCCTCTTCGGGAGCAATAATCGTAACATCATTTAATACTATATTCGACTTTTTATCGAATTAGGGTAAACATTTACAGATAACACGAGATACAGGTAGGTAGGTTATCTAAGCATTCACCCACTCTCATCGCAAGACCTTACGAAGGAGCTACAGGTACTGATCAGTTTTGTTTAATTATATTGCCCAGATTTTATACGTTGTGATCCAAATTGTTCTCCCCGTCCAATGCTCTATTCTACAATCACAATCAATCCTAAGTTCATTTTAATAGTTAAGACTTTATTTCTCGGCTCAAGTATATATCTTGATTTGTATTTCTAGAATACTGGTATCACTTGCAGGAATGCTTCCAACTATTGGAATAACACCAAATAAATTCTCTATACATGTTAATCTCATGTAATACGAGAATACAGTTAACACGGTATTCCAGAACCAAAGAAACAATATTTGATAATCAGATCGCTTACACGTTTATAAGTCCATGTACGTACGAATCCGAACTTAGACAGTTAACCTCTAGGTATTCCTAGAATTATCATTACTCTGTCTCCAGTCAATATATAGTTATCTAGGTTTAGGGTTTGGTACGATACCACGGCGTTTAAACTTCAAAATTAGGCTATTTTTCAAAATTCTTAGACTTTCGGACAGAGTCTCCTTTGTATTTTGAACTCCAAACATAGTAATATATCCGATCCAGAGCAACTCTCCGTAGAATTGACATGGGTCAAAGTTCCTTCAGTGGAACAACTCTACACCGGACACATATAGGTTAATAGAATAGATAGTAAATGTATAAAAGCACAAAATCAAATTTTACAAAATTTCCAACATGTACATCCTACTTTGTACAGAGCATAACTCCTATTATATGAATCTTAATACCATAAAATTATATCATTGGAAAGCTTATCGAATCCTCTTTGATTTTTGTTTAGACATAATCGAATTTTGACAACGTTTAATAGTTCAAAACTGATCTACAAAATAAGGTATAAAATATCCTAGATTTTGTTTCCAGAATTGTACGTCGATGGTGCACGGCCAATAACTCCTATTAAATACACCCGAACGCTATCGTATCATATACGGTTAGAAATATTATTGAATCCTATTTGATTTTTGTTCAGACATATCCTAGTTTTGAAGAAGTTTAATAGTTCAAAACTGGCATACACAAAAATGTGCACATAGATTCCAGGTTTTGATTCCAGGATTCTACACCTCTGTTGCATGACCCATAATTTCTATTATATGAATTCAAACCCTATCTTATCATATACCATTGGAAAGCTTATTGAATCCTCTTTAATTTTAGTTTAGACAAAATTAAAATTTGACATGGTTTAATAGATAAAACTAACCCAGAAAAATACTTCACAGTATGAACGAATTCAACACTACTTTTTCTAATTCTAAATCATGTCCAAGCCTTACATGGGTGTGTCACCTTAATGAAAAACTCTTAAAATTATGTTCTAAAAACATATATTCTTCTAAAAATAAATCCATAATAGTTTTTATTTTGAATAATATAATAAAAATAATTGAATAATACAAAGAACACAAGAACTATATACATGAATACAACAAATAAAAATTGGTTGAATGGAAGGAGGACTTGCTTTATCTCTTAGGATTTGAAAAGGATGAAGAGATTAAAAGAAAAGTGTTAGGAGAGGTTATAGGATGAATAAGTTAAAATGAATGGTTAGAAGCTTCTTCTTTTTTTAAGGAATGAAAACTTATAAGCATATATATATATATATATATATATATATATATATATATATATATATACTATCACCCTTCTTATCCTTTACAAGATATTTCAAGTAGTAACAAACCAAAACCATTTTGATTGGACCCCTTTTCATAGCCGGCCAAGCAAAGGGAAGGGTAGTAGCTTCCTTAGGAAGCTTGGGTAAGGGTATTTTAGTAATTTAGGTTTAATTAATAAGGAAGCTAATTAAACCTATTTTTCTCCTAATTAAAAATATATCTTAACACTAAATCAAACCCTAATCATGAAGGATCAGGTACATACTAATACCTCTAATAAAATAAAAAGATTTATGTAAAATAAATAATATTATTATATTAGAAATTTTGAAAACCTAAAAAAATTATATTAAAAAATTCAATTTCTCTCGTAAAGCTATTTTCTCGTAAAACTTGTATTTTCAAATAAATAGTAATAATAATTAAAAATTAATTTTGAAACCAACTATGACACATTCGGAAGGATATAGTCGTGATACTCCAAGCTTTTGCAGTTCATCTTTGTTGTTCATGGAGGAAACTTGAGCTTGAAGTGCGTGAAAAGCCTCAGTGTCAATTTGTTGTGCATCATTAGTTGGTTATACAACCGTATGTTAGGCCGTTATCGGTTGTTGTACAAATGCTTGACATACCGCCTGTCCGAGGTTTGTTGTAGAATTCTGATTGTCTTCTTCCTCCGGAGATGGATGTACACGAAGTATTGGTGCCACTGTGGCATTTGCCACTAAGAGTTTTTGTACAGTTTGTAGTATGGTATGCATATCCTGAATTGCGGCTTCAAGTGAGTCAAGACGTTGATCTATGTGGGCAGCGATACTTTTTACGCCCCGATCTCCCGCAGGATTGGCCGTCCCCGCTAGGCGCGAATAATCGCATCAGTGCTCCTGCAGGATGATTGTTTTTATCTGGACGTGATATCGTGTGAGAATAAGTTGTGCCCGTGCAAGACCATAATCCTAACAGGAAGAGAAATAGCTAAGCCACAAAGTCGCACAGATAGTCTCCAATACAGCAAAAATTTGAACTACACAAGCAAACGGACGTTCGATAACTAGTTCACAAAGTCATTATAGCGGAAGCATCGAATGAACACAAGTATGAAACAAAAGCAAGCTCTTTATTGATAATCAAGATTTATTACAAGCGGCGCTAAGCCAAGATTATAAGTCGCTCAAGCTCTCTATCTCTCCCTCCCTCTCTCTCTCTCTCTCTCTCTCTCTCTCTCTCTCTCTCTCTCACAAACAAATAAGGGCGTGCCAAGCAGCATACAACTTGGAATGATACATAGGTGATGTTCCAACATTATGTCATGTATATGTGCTTCAGCTCCGGACGAAACACTCCAAGGATACAGAGCAAACTCTACGCCTTAGCGCGTATGAGGGGATACTCCGCACCGAACGAGGTTCTCCCGTACCCTGCAAGCAATCTGGTGGGTTATCAGTACATGGATGTACTAGTGGTAAGGCTTCTCGCCCGCTCGATAAATCCAAACACGTTCAATTAGTTTCGTGCACAAACTATTAAGTTTTCTTTCTAGTCTTGCCTTGGGATCAGTTTCATGGCAATGATGTAAAGTCTAACTCGTGTGACAGTGTGTCATACGATATAAGAGAAACACGGCAAAACTTATCAACTTACCATTGTTTCTTCCATTTCCAATGATACAACCAAGTTAACCAAGCAAGAACATGTATATAATGACTTAAAACTTGCATAAGAAAACACAAGTGTCTCGAACGTGTTTCTGATTCAGGTGAACGATATACTCAGATATGTGATACTCAGGTTACTTTGTTACTTTGATTGCTCAAACACAGGATACTCAGGCCATTTAAGTGTGTTATTTTGGATGTGTTCAATAAAAATAACTCACTACGCGGATTATCGCAACTGAAATAACTTAATCTATTGAAGGTCACTGGCAGAGCCATAAAGGACTAGTCTCTCTCAGGACTGAGACTTCCGTTGAGATAGATGGGTAAACCAAGTGTACGATTCCATAACTTGGGCCCTCTACCGATATTTATATTGCCCCAAACTGACGGAGTATCCTGACCATTTGGTCGCGCAAATACCCTATGATTGCTCCTAGGCCGGCATGATCCCGGTGCCCCGGTGATTCGTCAGGAGCATTTGAGGATTATATTGGATGTGGTGAGGAAGGAGAAACTGTATGGGAAGCTGTCCAAGTGTGAGTTCTTCCTGGATAGGGTAGAGTTCTTGGGGCATGTTGTGACTGGTGATGGTATTTCAGTAGATCCGAAGAAGATCGCAGCAGTGGAATCTTGGAAGACCCTGAGTTCGGTAGCAGAGATTAGGAGTTTCTTGGGATTGGCAGGCTACTACAGGAAGTTTGTGCAGGATTTTTCGAGGATTGCCGAGCCGATGACCAGACTCACCAGGAAGGATTTAGAGTTTGTTTGGAAGAAGGATTGTCATATTGCTTTTGAGGAGTTGAAGAAGAGGTTGACATCTGCTCCTATTTTGACATTGTCATTAGGGTCTGGAGGTTTCACTATTTATAGTGATACATCATGGAAAGGTTTGGGTTGTGTTCTTCAGCAGAATGGGAAAGTGATTGCCTATGCATCCAGGCAATTGCGACCTCATGAAAAGAACTATCCTACCCATGATTTGGAGTTGGCAGCAGTCATCTTCGCCCTGAAGTTGTGGAAATATTATTTGTATAGAGAGCGTGTGGAGATCTTCACAGACCACATGAGCTTGAAGTACGTTTTTACGCAGAAGGAGTTGAACATGAGGCAACGTCAGTGGTTGGACCTGATGAAAGATTTTGATATATCTTTGCAGTATCATCCTGGGAAAGCTAATGTAGTTGCCGATGCTTTGAGCAGGTATCCGGTAGCTATGTTCTTGACGCAGGATCGATATTTGTTGGAGGACTTGGAGAGCTTGGGCATTGAGGTAATAATTCCTGGTTGTGCTATGCAGATGTGGGGATTGCAGATACATTCAGATTTGATGGACAGGATCAAGGTAGCACAGTATGAGGATGTATCTCTGAGGAGCATCAGAGCTCAGGTGAGAGCATGATTGGAGAAAGATTTTACCATTGCTGAGGATGGATCTTTGAGGCATGGAGTTAGATTGTGTGTATGCCTAGTGGGGAGCTGCGTGAGGAGGTATTGCAGGAAGCGCATCGCTCTCAGTATTCCATGCATCCAGGTGCTAACAAGATGTATCAGGATATGCGAGAGAGTGTGTAGTGGTATGGCATGAAGATGGAAGTGGCACAGTTTGTATCCAGATGCTTAGTGTGCCAGCAGGTGAAAGCCGAGAGGCAGAGGCCAGGAGGTTTACTTTAGCCATTACCCATTCCAGAGTGGAAGTGGGAGCACATTACTATGGCGATCTCCAGGAAGGAAAGACGCGATTTAGGTCATCGTTGATAGGTTGACCAAGTCGGCCCACTTTTTGCCTTTCAAGGTGGATTTGTCTACGGAGAAGCTGGCAGAGATTTATGTGAGGTAGATCGTCAGGATACATGGAGTTCCTGTCAGCATAGTCTCGGATCGGGATAGTCGTTTCACTTCTTAGTTTTGGAGGAGTTTGTAGGAGAGTTTGGGCACTCAGCTCAAGTTCAGTACTGCATATCATCCCCAGACAGATGGACAGTCAGAGAGGACTATTTAGACTCTCGAGGATATGTTGTGCACTTATGTACTAGATTTTGGGGGTTCTTGGGAGGACAATCTCCATTTGGTAGAGTTTGCTTATAACAACATCTACCAGGCTAGTATAGAGATGTCACCTTTTGAAGCTTTGTACGGTCGAAAATGTCGTACTCCCTTGTCATGGGACGATGTTGGAGAGAGAGTTTTGCTTGGGCAGAGATGGTTGTGGATGCAGCGAAGAAGGTTCAGTTGATCAGAGACAGACTTCGTGTGGCGCATGACAGACAACGGCATTGGGCCGATAGCCACCGGAGACCTTTGGAGTTCGAGGTATAGTTTAGATTTGTTCGTGCTTGCTATTGGTTGTTTGTTATAGATTAAGTTCTTAAGGTTGTGTTTTATTCTATGTGGGTGGTTTGGTATTTCTGAGGATTTCTTCGACACGAGGCACGATTCGCTTCGGTGGAGGCGGAAAGCTTAGTCCGTGATTCATCGGACCTTTCACTATTCTAGAGAGGGTCGGTACAGTTGCTTATAGACTAGACTTATCACCTGCATTGGAGGTGCCCCGGTGATTCGTCATGGACAGGAGTGATCGAAGCAGTGTCGTAAATGATTTGTTCCTCGTTGCCAGAGGCCGTTATGTTCTTCCACATGTTGTCAGCAATGTTGGAGTCAAAAAAACTGAGGCTTTGGTAACCAAATCTGACGAGTCTTCTTTGGCTTCATGATTGCTGAGGGCTTGAGTATCCCTCTAAAAGCATGTCTTCACGGGCATATTGGTCGAATTCGACGACCAAGGTCTTCTGTGTCATTTCCAGCAACGGCACATCAGGTTGAGCGACCGCCTTCTCATCTGTGGAGAAGGTCGTCCCTAGCAGAGTCATCATTTTGTTTGCCATGAACAAAAGTTGTACTAAACTTTTATTACGAACTTTGGATTTATTACAAAGTACAAAGAATCCTATACAAGAATGGCTAAGTACAAATAATGACAAAAGATTATGAGGAGGTAGTAGCTATGGAGATCTGATCTGTGGTCGATCACCTTACTCCTTGGACCACCTGAAAGCAAGTACGGGAAGCTTCATAAGCCTCAAATACTGGAGAAACTGACAGTAAGAAGGCTCTAGTGCTTGACATGATGCTTTCGACCCTCTGGAATGACATTGATCCCAAAGTATTTATAGTCGTTAAATATTGTAAAGATTAGATGGAGATTCTGCGTAGGAAATTAGCAATATGCACTGTGTTTGTCATTCCTGCACAAATTTGTGGCTAACTACAACCCACGTTGCACTTACTGCTTGCACAAATTAGTGTCGGCTTGACACTTGGCCACCAGTACGAGAAAGGTTTCGACTGTGGTGACAGTCGTCTGTTCACGTTCTCCAAAATCTTGACATTAAATGCACAAGATCTTCTCGAATTCTTAACCAATCACTGACAGTTTTAATTTATAAAATGCGCACAATTCTTCTTTGCCAAGGGCAGAATATGAATATGTGCATTTTTTTATGCCAGCCTCTATCCCGGACTGCCACGAGGCATCCTTCCCGAAGAAAGAGTTAAGGGATCTTGATTACTCTGACGTAATTGCCTTGGCCGCCGTGCTTATCCTTCGTACACTATGCTGGAATATTAGGAGTTAGGCACGTCTGTTAAAAACAAAATGTCATTGTCGATGGACTTTTGTGTGCACATTTTAATCAACTGGAAAAATGTACTCGTTTAAGCTTCTATTAAGACTGAGAGATAAATGTGCACATTTATCTTCGTCTGCAAACTCAAAAGTGCGCTTTTACTCGAAGATTGCTTTCTTTTGAACCACTTATGAAGTTTTTTTCTGTGCATATTTTCTATGCTTCTACAGTGGTCTCCTCGTAAAATGTATAGAAGATGTATGCCAGACGGACAGATCCTTATCAAGTTCTGCGAAAGATTGGTTCGATACATATGAGTTGGGCATTCCACAGAATATGGGGATTAACCATGTGTTCAATGTAGAGGACCTAACATCATTTCGTGAGCTTATGGTATATTCTTTCTATGTTCTGCCCCTTTAGGTTCTCCAGGTAAACCTCCCATAGGTAGACAGTCATATATCGTGCCTCGACCAGTAACAATGCACTCACTAGTGTTACTACATTGGAGGTGTGCTATACTTGAGATTGAGGATACTATTGATAATAAGATAGTTTCCTCATAAATCAATTTGATTAGGTGTTTATGTTTATTTATTATTTGGTAGTTAATTAGGATATGAAGCTTACTTTCTTAGAATTATTTGATTATCTTTGAATTCTTTTGTGTTTTCTCATGGTTGAATTGTATGGTTGTAGAAAGAGCCAAAGAATTGTAGAAGATACACAGAATGAATGAGAATAAAATTCACTATTAAACTTAAGTATGAAATCAACTAGTTGAGTCACTTTTTTTTCTTATATTCTACTAAATTTTTGCCGACATCTTCACCGAAGGATCTGCTGCCTTGCTTAAAGGAACATTCGAGCAATCTTCTTCAACTAATGACTCTCGAAGCCAAGCATTCAACGAAGACACCAAATCGACATCAACTCTTTTGAAATCCAAGTCAAATCCTGATCGAGTCTGTCATTCTCATATTGTGCATACAATCTTCTTCCTCGACAAGGAGTTATGCATCATATTCTGAGGAGTCTAAACACGTGTTGAAGATCTCTCCCTCATAAGCGAAGTTTGTGCCTTTCTCGAAGGCTAGTGGCGGAATCACGCTCTTCCAAGTAAGTCGTGCAAGTTAATTTCAAAACCAATAACGATAACTTAGTTTCCTTCCAATATTTTTCATTTAAACAACATAAAAAAAATCCTCACTAGTTAAATCACTTAAAACCCTAATTGTAAAATTGGATTAGTTGAACCATGTTCCGCGTCAGCTATTTTTGATAAACTTTTCTTTTATATATTTGGATTCAAGGATTGAGAATTTTGACAAGTATTGTTTATATACATGATAAGTTGTTTGTTTTATCAGCTTGCATCATTGTAGTTGTATATTTGTTATATGACTTTGGATAACAATACTAGCAGTGTTGTATCCAAAAAAAATTATCTAGGGGTGCAAAAGTTACTATTAAATAATATTAAATTACAATAAACACATTTATAATCCACATATACTAATAATAAATGTCAAAACTATTACTGGATTAATATGAATTAAAAATATTATAAAATATCTACCAAGTAATGGATTAATACGAATAAGCATATTTGATTCACCTATCAGTTTAGGTTGATTCATTCATTGGGTTGGCTCCAAGTAAGAATTGTGTTGGCAATATAATCAATTATAATAAGATTTTCAACATGTTTTTTTTAAATTTGAATATGACTTTGTTACACATCTCAAAATCACATATACCCGTTTAAGATTTCAAAATTCAAGACAAACCACATAAGGAGCTTTGTGTTACATACACATCTCAAGTACCAGCTGATCCAAAATTGAATCGGCTCTGATGAGATCTATACAACGACATCCGCTTCATTTGCTTTCTTTCATAGACATTTTCATGTGGCTAGAGAAGAAAAATATATATAAATGGTGAGGATGGATCATTTTTTGTATTTAGGTCCAATATAAATTTAAGTGATGGACAGGTTATGAGAATAAGTCATATAGGAGCACGGTAGACCTAACTATGTTGTTCCAAATAAATAAAAAAAAGCTGCAATTACTTAATATAAGATAATTGGATAATCTTGACCAATGTGAAAGATGGAGAACGAAAGAAATATGAAACAATAACTTGTATATATTTCTAAGAAATACAATTGCTATACTAGTTTTTTCTAGCCACCTTGTCCAACTTTGGAGGAATCATGGTATCAATGTTTTCAGTTCTTCAATAATCAGCATGTATGATGATAGCATCGTCTAATACTTTGAAGTTAAAAAAGACCAACAAACTAATTTTTTTATTATCAAGTCAGGTAATACTTTCTATGTTAAGATAGATATACAGACAATCTATATAAATAAATTTAAAATTCGACAATCTATATAAAAAAAAATCAAATTGGAAAAGAATAAAAAAATAATAATAATCCTAGGGGGCGCAGCCGCACCCCTCGGGACAATTTAGCTACGACACTGCCTCCTAATGAGTATTACCAAAGTTTTAGTTAGAATTTCTTTACATTGATATGTTTCTTTTTCTTTTTCTTTTTTGTTAGCAACAGCTGCATTTTATTTATCAACTGCTTTCCAAGATGGAAAGAAGACAAAAGGCATTACACCGATCTACTAAGTTGAAATAATTTGTGAAAGGAACAGTTTGTAATGACCAACATATGAAGTTAACTTCTTTAAAAAAAATTCTCTTTTGATGACTTTCACATATCTTTTATAGTAAATAATGATAATTTTTTTCCTACAAGACTCCATAATTTCCAGTCTTTAACAGCAAAATGGTAATCTATCCTATGGTTTCTCCCAGCATCTTATATCTTACTTAGTCACGTTCTACCTATGTTACACGTACCAAAAGAAAATTAATCTATAATATTATTAAAATTAGATAAAAAATTAAATCATATTAAAAATATATTTTAATTATGATTTGTTATAAATATGTTGTTAGAATTTTGAATATTTGTTTAGTTAGATAATACCATCTAGTGAGTTTAAATATAATTTAAATATTGAATATATTTTAGACTTTGTTACATGTTCACGTAGTTATAAAAATTTTTAAGTTTTATTTATTTATTTTAACTACGTGAGAAGAAAAAATATGTGATAGTTAAAAATAATAATTTAAAATTATATTAATAATTGAGGATCGTAGACGTTAGCTGTATTATTAGCTGTATTATAATAGTAGAGATGAATTATCTTAAGCAACTCTTATTATTTACTAAGCTCACTAGAGACTGGTAGTCCATAAATAGAGGGACTGAAGTTGCCATATATCTTTGGAAAATGGCAGCTATATGAATGCAACACTGCAGTACCTCCAATCTGGTTTTCATGGCTAGAACAAGAGGATAAGTTTTTGATCTGGACTTCCAGGAGAAAAGAGAAACAATGGCAAAAATCTTTGCTTGGATAGTTATTTATAAGGGGTGCAATTTTTCCTTTAATTTCCATGCTTTCTTTAAGGCTAAATTTCAACTTGATATCGTTAACTATTCAAAATTTTCAACTTGATACTCTAAACTTTAAAAATAGACAACTTGATATCTCAACTATAATTGTACAACTTACTACTCTACTGATGTTAACAGAAAATACTAAATGATCACAGTATCTACATTCTTTTCTCTCTCTCTCTCTCTCTCTCTCTCTCTGCAGCAGTCACGGCAATGTCGACAGCAGGTGGAGGGGAGGGGCAACGCGGGGGGGGGGGGGGAGGGTGAGGACGGGGGGGTGGAAAAGCGGGGCAGAGAGGAGGATAATTTAGACAAATATTAATGAAAAAATTTAACCCATGACGGACAAAGGATAACAAGTTGAAAATATTCAGTGGTTTATGGTATCAAGTTGTTTAATTTTAAAGTTTATGGTATCAAGTTGAAAAACTAGAATGGTTAAAGAAAAAATTTTAAGGACTTTGCTATGCCTACAACTCCCTTGTAACTAGGGGGCATACAACAACCACCACGTGGCTGGCCTCCATTGGGAGAGTGGAGGAAGAGTTGGGACCTGGTGGGACCCATGTAGAGAGGTGTGTGTGTAAAAGAGGGTTGTAAACTTGGCATTTTCCTTTCTTTAAGGCTCTTCTTAAACCAACACCAGTTGTCAATGAAATGGGGAAGAGCAAACTTCTCATAAATTGGTTGTGTTTGAGAGTCAAACATATGGGGGCTAGTAATTTATTCGAATCCAGAAGACTTACAACAATCTGAACCGTACCGGGAATGACAAGCTTCAAGGTTCCAATATGATTTCAGTTCAGCAGGTCCACATGAGAGCTGAGATGTCGACAAAGGTGGGTGACCGTCTAAGTTGTAAGGTGGGTAATTGTCTAAATTGTAAATAAATATTCAACCAATTAATTTTTTTAAAAAAATTACTTACAATAGATAAATAAAATCTTAAACAAATTTGTATCTTATTCGTCCAAACCGTTAATAGATACTCAACCAGTTTAATTAACAAAAAAAACTAACGAAAGATTAAAAAAAAAAAATTAAAACTAATTTCCTTCTCATCATCCATCTGTAACAATTTTCAGATATTGTGCAATTTAAATCATCCGTAACAATCTAAAACCAACTTCCTTCACAACATAATACTCAACCAATTAAATTTTTAAAAAATTATTTACGGTAGATAATAAAACCTTAAACAAACTTTCACCATACATGCCTGCATTATTATCATATAGTATGTAAAAAATACGTGCAACACCCGTACATTTACTAATTGAAGTAAAATCTCCACAAGAATGCACTCATCTTTCCCTTGCAACCTTTTTTCTTTTATTATACTGTCCACAATAATGGCCTCCTCCCATCCATCAAACTAAATGCAGAAAACAAAATCATTTTTTGCAAATTTTAAGATGATACAATTCCATATTTCCATAAACACAATTAGTAGTACCCGTACGCTATAGCAGCAGCAATAAGAAGGCAATGTCATGAAGGTCAACATACAGGGCTAGAACATAACATAGACAATCAACATATGATTGCAAATCTACAGACGTTAATAATCAAGGTATTGCAGGAAGCAGCAAAAAACCCCATTGAATCCATAATAAAACATGATTAAATAAAGCAGCCGTCTGAACGGTTGGCAGAAAACTCCTAGCACAAAAGCTGGGTTAGAACATTGCACGAACCATCATCACGTCTAGTTTCATCCCACGAGTAGGTGGGATACATGCAATAAAAGGCCAGAGAATGAGCTTTTTTCATAAACCAGGTATCACAAGTTGGACCTTGTTTATAATATTTTTTGAAAAACAGTCCAAACATCATTTGGTAAAAATTGAAATGTTCAATTTTGGTGCAGCTATGAAAGCAGGTAGCACAAGATGTCAAGCTGCTTATGCTTCTTGAAAAGTAGCAGAAACCATAACCAGGCCCCAGTCAGATCACTTAACATACAATTGAAAGAGAGAACAATTGCTCAAACAAGGGAGAACTAATGATAACTTGGAGCCAAAAAATTAAGAGCAGACAAAAAATTACTAAAACTCCATACAAAATTGGGAATTCTTCTCAGGCAGTTCAAAACAAACTTAAGCCCAACACTCGAGAACAATCTACCTAAGCATGCAAGGCTTTTAATGACAGTAGCATTCATTTTGAATTCAGCAAGAAGAAAATAAGCTAAGCAACAAGAGACAAAATCAACTTTTTCACTCGTCGTCATCCTCATCTTCATCATCACCAGCTCCACTTGAGTTAAGGGCATTCAATCGCTCAACAAGCTTAGCCCTCCTCTCCTCATAAGTCAGTTTCTTCAAATTATACCTGTCATGAGAAACAGAATAACTACCTCTTTCACAAAATTGCAACGAAAAACTCTACAGAACAATTCATTGGGAGAAAAGGCCTACCTCTTGTGCTGCTTTGGAGGTTCCTTTGTGGACTTATGTTGCAATGGGTCAGCTCGGATGGCAGCATGAACCTTCTTGTACAGCTCTTCAATGTTATCAGGGTCAATTCCCCTCTTAATGTACTCACTGAAGTGGGCCTGAAATTTATCAGGCTCATCCTCCATCATTGTCTACAGAAGAAAAACAAAGTTCAATTGTCAGTGATTTTTATAATATTCTAATTTGGAATAGACCAAAAGGAGACTAAGCCTGATAATTTCTCAGGCTCATCCTCCATTGTCTAGAAAAGAAAAACAGGGGATCAATTGTCAGTGATTTATATAGGCCAAAAGGAGACTAAGAATGGTTAAAAGAGGGATTAGTAGCAACATATAGATAAATATAAACAGAGAATACATAATAAAATATAAACAGAAAAGAAGTCATTTGCCAAACCCTCATGTATGATGCAACATGCCCGCCAAAGATGTACTTCCTGTGGACCTCGGCATCCAGCTGCTTATCATCCTTCTTGAAACCAGCAAACCTCTTGTCACTGTGAGGAATGTCAAGACCCCCATCTAATGCCCCCTGAATTAAGTAAAATAACCAAAGGCGTTGAAACTAAAGAATATACGAAAGGCAGAAAAGTGATAAATATATGGGGGGAAATTTAGCTGCTATTCACTAATTTAGATGTACTAGCAAAAACAAGAGATAGGAACAATATGCATGCATGTTTGTAACACAATAAATTACTTAGAAATATTTATTGGGCAGTTATATTCCTTAAATACAGTAATAAATCACATGCTTTCCTGAAATAGCCTAAGATTTTTTTTTTTGCTTGGGTTTCTATGCAGATTCAACATAGACAAACACTACAATTTGACATAAATCAAGACAAATTATGCAAATGTTTCTTCTACAAGACTATCAAGAACAAAAATGTCTTGATTTGTTCGAGGAAAAATCGTTTTCTTTGTAGACACTACTAGATCATATACCAAGTCAAGTATAAAATTCATAATTGTCATCATCATCATCATTGTTGATTTATTTTAGTTTGTTATTTATCATATGAGGGTATAATAGTAATTGTGGGTGTATTGCATATCAATATAAATAGACATGAGATACAACATAGGGTTTAAGGCCCTTGCAATCTCCTTTCTCATATTCTCTTCTCCTATTTTTTTTCCTTCTCCTCTCCATCTCCAAACTTCACTTGGTATCAGAGCATATATTTGAAAGTATTGTACATCTCATCAACGACAGGGCCGATCAAACTACTTTCAGCTATTTTTTGTCTACTTTTCTTGATTCGCCGTTCGTCGTTCGTTGTTCGTGGTCGTTCTTGGTTAGTTTTTGAGATCTAGGGTTTCTACAGACCTCCGTTGGTTATTCGTCGTCGGTTGAGGTTCGTTGTGATATATATAGGGTTTCAAAGACCTCGTCTTTCTGTTGCATCTGCAAGTATGGTGGGGACCGAATCTTATAGCGAGGTTAATAGCGGTGGTGGTAGCGGAGGTGGTTCTCCTTTTACTGTTATTCATAATGATGAATTGGAAAAGTCGATTACAGCGGTGAAACTCAATGGTGCGAACTACCTTGCATGGTCCAAGTCTATCAAAGTGGCATTAAGGACGAAGAAGTTGAAATTTTTGACAGAAAAACCCCTGCCTGAAACTTCCGCTGAGTATGAAGATTGGATGAGTGCAGATGCATACGTTATGTCGTGGTTGTGACATAGTATGGAACCACATATCGCTGCTAATGTTCAGTGGTGTGAATCAAGAAAACAGATTTGGACATCTCTGGAAGAATCATATTCGCAGAAGCGAAACGTTGCTCTTAACTATGAGTTGTACGAATTATTGTTTAATACAAAGCAAAATGGGAAGCATGTGAATGAATATATGGCTTCAAAGAAGGCTTTATGGGAGGAATTGCTTCAATATCATCATGTTATTACTGATTTGAAGGAAGCTCGGAGACAGAAGGAAGAGTTTCATGTTTCACTTATCCTAGCCGGCTTGGATCCTGCGCTCGAACCTTATAAAGCTCAAATCTTTGTTGGAGAGCAGTTGTTACCTACGGTGGCAGATACTTTCTCCCGTCTCAATCGTTCTTTTCTGAGACAGAGTTCTGTGGTGCCGAGTACTGACTCTTCTGCCCTAGTTTCTAGTGTTGGTCGTGGTGGTGGACGTGGTAGTGGACGTGGCGGTAGAGATGGTGGTCGTAGTTTTGGTCGAGGTGGCCGTAGTGGTAGAGACAATGGTCGTGGTGGCAGCCGCGGTGGTGGTGGCCGTGGTCAACCACGGAAGTGTAACTATTGTGGAATGCTCGATCATGTGGCAGACTATTGTTGGGACAAGTGGGACAAACCATAATATGCACATCAAGTGCATGATGAAAATATGCAGTCCCAGGTCACCACTTCTGCTCCCAGGGATGATACTTCGGATTTCAATAAGACTTCAACGTCCGATACCTCATCTCCATTTGAACAGATCCTCCAGAAGAACGCGCTTGCTAGTACCACCTCCCAACCTACTGCAACCATGGCACATATAGGTAATCCTACTTTTGTGGCAACCTAGTCATCATCTACCTCTTGGGTCATCAACTCAGGAGCAAGCTCTCACATGTCTGGTATAACATCTCTATTTCATAATCGTAGTTCCATGAAACATAATATTATCTTGACTGATGGGTCTACTCGTCCTGTGCTTGGAAAAGGTGTCATTCACCCAACTCAATCACTATCATTATTTGATTCATTATATGTGCCTAATTTTTCATTTAATTTATTATTTGTGAGCCAGTTAACCAAATCTCTTCAATGTTCTGTGACATTCTCCCAATTCGTGTTTTTCAGGACCTCAAGACGAAGAAGATGATTGATTCATGACATGAAAAAAATGGACTGTACTACTTTAATCTACCTGGAAAGACCTTCACTTCTGTTTCTACTTCTCCGTTGCAGTGGCATTATCGTTTGGGACATCCGTCTTTAGCTAAGTTGCGTCAAGTTGTTCCTGGTTTGAGACATGTTTCTAGTCTTGAATGTGAGACTTGTCAGTTAGGCAAGCATCACCATAGTTCCTTCCCTCGTCGTAGTGTGTCTCATCAATTAGTCTTTTGATCTTATTCATTTTGATATTTGGGATTCGTCTAGAGTCAAAAGTCCGAAAGAATTTCAGTATTTTGTTATTTTTATTGATGATTATTCTAGAATGACTTGGTGTTATTTAATGAAATAAAGATCTGAGTTTCCAAATGTGTTATCTGCCTTTTATAATGAAGTCTATGTTCAGTTTGATAAATGTATCAAAATTCTGCGTTCTGATAATGCTTTGGAGTATACCCAATCTTCTGTAAACAGTTTCTGTGTTGATCTTAGTATGATTCATCAAACCAGTTGTGTCATGTGCTATTCCTTAGTGGTTATTTCCTTTTCAGCTCCAGCGCCAACCCCAATACTTTTACCAATTAACATCCTAGAAGATTTCACAAAACTCCTATCTCTTAGTTTTCGACTTTTCGGGAATATATTGGCTGATGACACCTCTCAACAAAATGGTATAGCCGAACACAAACATCGATACATTTTAGATGTGGCTCGAACTCTCATGTTCAAAATGCATGTCCCTAAACAGTATTGGAAAGATGTCGTTCTTACTGCATGTTATCTTATTAATCGCATGCCATCATCTGTATTAAATAACAAAATTTTATTTACCATATTACATACATATGTCGCACATTTTTTCTTATCCCCTCGAGTGTTTGGGTGTGTCGCTTTTATTCATAACTTGGAACCTAATCGAGATAAGTTGGCTCGTAGATCTCTGAAGTATGTCTTTCTTGGTTATCCGCGTACTCAAAAAGGTTATCGTTGTTACAGTCCACAGTCACGCAAATATTATGTCAGTGCGGATGTTACATTCTTTGAGTCTACCCCTTTCTTTCCTTCAGGAGATCATTGTATTCCTTTTACAACAGATTTGATATCTTCCATACCACTTTCGGTCATTCCTGAATCAATGTCTCCATTCCCCATTTACAGGTTTATCAGAGATCCAAGGACATGTCAGTGGTTCTGCAGAATTTAGCCCTCAACCAATCATCTTCTGTGCCTGAGGTTTCTGCTCCCATCACCACAGATCCAGATCTTCCTATTGCTCTCAGAGAAAGAAAACGTCTTTGTACCACAAAGAATAAGCATCACATTTCTAACTATGTTTTATTACACCGTGCTTCATCATCTTTTCATGCATTTGCTGTTTCATTGTCTTCTATTTTCATTCCCAAAACTTACAAGCAGGCTATGTCATCTTCTGGTTGAAAAAGTGCAATGGATGAGGAGATGTATGATTTACATCAAAATCAGACTTGGGAGCTTACATCACTTCCTGTTGGAAAGCAAACAATGGGTTGTAGATGGGTGTACACTGTTAAGTATCACCTTGATGGTTCTGTTGAGCGCCTCAAGGCACGATTGGTTGCCAAAAGGTATACTCAGACATGATGTGGATTATATGGACTCTCTCCAATGGCTCGGCTGAATTCAATTCGGATTCTTATTTCTGTGACGGTTAATCACCAATGGCCTATATATCAGCTGGACATAAAGAATGTTTTCTTGCATGGTGACTTACAGGAGGAGGTTTATATGGATCAACCACTGAGATATGTTGTAGCAGGAAATAAAAAACTCGTATATCGATTGAAGAAAGCATTATATGGACTGAAACAGTCATCTCGTGCTTGGTTTGACAAGTTCAGTTCAGTTCTCATTTAGTATGGCTTTCGACGCACCACATCAGATCATTCAGTATTTTGCCATTCTTTCTCAGCAGGTATTATTGTGTTGATTGTTTATGTTGATGATATCATTATATCTGGGAGTGATCATGCTAGAATTGTGGACTTGAAGGCATACCTTAGTCGTCAGTTTCATACTAAGGATTTGGGTCTTCTTCGATATTTTCTTGGAATCGAGGTTGCTCGATCTAAGAAGGGTGTGTATCTATCACAACAAGTATGTTCTAGACTTGCTCTCCGAGACTGGGATGTTGGAGTGTCGGCCAGTTGAGACTCCTATGGATTATCATGACAACCTTGATGCTGACAGGGGAGAGTTATTTGAGGATGTTGGATATTATAGATGTTTGGTTGGCAAACTTATATATCTTATTGTTACTCGACCAGACATCACATATGCAGTTGGAGTAGTTAGTCAGTTTATGCATGCCCCTCGACAACCACATTAGGAGGCTATCTCTCGCATTCTTCGATACTTGAAGGGTGAACCTGGAAAGGGTTTGTTGTACAAACATTCTTAGTTGCTTACGGTGAGTGGGTTTAGTGATGCTGATTTGTCAGGCAGTCGCAGTGATATAAGGTCTACTTATGGCTATTGTACGTTTGTGGGTGACAATCTTTTCACGTGACGTAGTAAGAAGCAAAATGTTATGGCTCGTTCTAGTGCAGAGATCGAGTATCGTGCAATGGCTCATACAGCTTCTGAGATGATGTGGATGCAGTCGCTTCTTCATGAAATGGGGATTATGATTCCTATTCCGATGGAGATGTATTGTGATAATCAGTCGGCAATGTTTATCGCAAGTAATCTGGTGTTTCATGAGCACACGAAGCATATCGAGGTGGATTATCATTTTGTTCGTGATTTGTTGTTGAAGAAACAAATTGTCAGAGTATCATTAGGTGATATCCTCACCAAACCACTTGCTCGTGGTCCATTTTCTGATTTATGTAGCAAGTTGGGCATGTCTGATCTATATGCTCCTGCTTGAGGGAGGGTTTATTTTGTTATTTATCATATGAGGGTATGATAGTAATTGTGGGTGTATTGCATATCAATATAAATAGACATGAGATGCAACATAGGGTTTAAGGCCCTTGCAATCTCCTTTCTCATATTCTCTCTTCTCCTATTTTTTTCCTTCTCTCCATCTCCAAACTTCACTATCATCGTTGTCGTCCAAGCCTCCACCCACCAAAATGGGGTCGGTTATGGAGCATAAGAAAGCTCCGAACAAGATATGACAAAGCTTTATGACCAGCCATCTACCTGACGTCAACCCTCTATGTTGGTGCCAAATTCTTAGACAAGTAGCTATGAGCACATGAGGGCCATGTATAAACCATTGGTGGCCAGTTGGGAGGTAGGGTAGACCTACGATTTGGATTGGAGTTTAAGATCATGCAACCAAGGAGCACCCTCCAAGTTACACTAACCATAGAGTCTAGACTAAGAGGTAAGATGACACCAAGGAGCAAGGAGACATACTGATACCAAGAAATGATGAGAACAACAGGACGGAGCAGATACACTGAACTCTACTATTGAATACAGTTCTCAGAGTAGGTGTTGCACTGCATAACAAAGCTTCTTGCAAGAAAAATATGAGCAATCTAAATGATGAGAACTATGGGGAAAAAGGAGCTCATACACTTGATTCTACTATTGAAAATGTGTTCAATAAAAAATATAAGAACTAGGTATCTGGAATTATCAAAAGAAGCATGAAGATAGAAGACTGAATTTAAGCAATAGTAAGAATGGCTAGTGTACAAGCAATAGAAAGATATGAGAACTGGGAGGATTCGCAATTTTCTGAAGGACATTTATACAGTTCTCAAAGCAAGTGTTGGGTTGCATATAAAAGCTTCTTGCAAGTAAGCCATCTGAATGATGACAACAATGGGAATAAAGGAGCTCATACACTTGATTCTACTATTCAAATATGGTCAATAAAAAAAAGAACCAGAAATTATCAGAAGAAGCATAAAGATAAAAGACTGAATTTAAGCAATATTAACAATGTCTAGTGTATAGAAAGATAAGAGAACTAGGAGGGTACACAACTTTCTAAATGACATTTATACAGTTCTCAGAGCAAGTGTTGTATTGCATATAAAAGCATAGTTTGCAGTATCGGCCGATATCGATCTGATATGGCCGATATTGATCCAATACAGTCGATACTGATACAGTTTGGTATGCCCCAATCCTACACCGACATCGGGGTCCTCTTTTTCAGTCAATTCGGCAAAGAAAATTGAATAAAAAAGATCAATCAGCAAGGGTGTAAAAGCATAGTAGGGGTATAATCTTTAGTCCTTCACTACTCAGTCTCGCCAAATTTCTCATATACACAGCAGATCATCACTACATTTCCCCCAAAAAAATATATACTAGATTCAATTAGTAACAATGTTAAATGACATTAAGAAATAGTATCAGACCTTGAGAGCCCCAAATACACGATTGCCGGTTGTTGTCCTGATAAGTCCAACATCCAGAAGAGCACGGAAGGGCCTCCTGCTCTCTTCAGGTTCAACAGAGTAATCTTCCCCAGTAGCCTGATAATAATTCATTTAAACTAATTAATTCTCCAGGAAAAATATACAAATCAACTAGTAATGAAATGAAAACATGAATGCTGAAAGTCATACCTCCACGTTTCCCTCGTACTCTTCATCCATTTCAAGAGCCTTCAATACACGACGAGCCAAGAGCAGACCAGTACAATATGCTAATGTTCAGCACCATCAGAAGATGAAACATCAATTAGACCAGCCAGCTTATTAGAAATAATAACAACACAAAAGAGCCACAATAGCTTTCTAATTTACCTGCTGCATAATTGGTGAGACCCACTTCAAGGCCATAGCGGGGTAGCTCATGGGCATACGCTGAGGCAAGGACCATATCACCAGCAATACTTGCAGATATAATTTGTGCAGTAATATCTTTGTTGGTCTAATAATATAGCTAGTTAAGAATCCACATGATGAAACTCTAACAAGTATGTAACAGAATATAAATGAACAAATAGAAGCAGACTTATCAAGAAAATTTTCAGGATACAAATCGGACAACAAATCGGTACTTGGGAGTATTATACTTGTTCTTATCCTGATTTATCAGTCGAATTCTCGCTCGGTAATCAGTCTTTCCCTCTGCATAGTCAGTCAGGACAATAGATCCCGGAAGAAAAGAAACATTGTTCCTAAGAGAGGAAAATAAGAAGAGAATAGGGAATTATTACCCCTCCTGCGCTTGTACTTCACTTGAAACCTCTTAAAGTAAGCCTTCGACTTCTGAGCTTTTACAAAGACCTAAATATCGCATAGCAAACTTTCTGATTCAGTTATATAATATATATATTAATAATGAGACATTAAGAACGGAAGAAAAAATCAAAAAAATTTAACTAGTTGTGCTTTAGAGATCCAAACGCACAACTTTCAAAGACGATCTCTCGATATCAGTTATCTTTTAGCAATGCAATGAATCTGTAAATAAATTATATGGCCAAAGTGTCCAAGGGTCAGTTAGGTTCCCATTTGAAATAGCAAACGCTCCATTTCAAATGGCAAACTTCAAATGGCGCTCTAGCAAGCATTTACTGCTCCCAGCCATTTTTATAGTGAAAAACGGAAAATGGTTCCAATCAAACAAATTTCGTTTGCCACTTTGGCCAGGATGTTGGCATAGACAGTAAAGTTCATTGCAATATTGTTGTTTTGACTTTTGACAAAGTTCAAATTTCTGGTCCAATTTAGGGTTTTTGTATGCTCTCTTGTTCTTCTTGGCTACAAGATCTGACCTATGCTGCAATTACTCTCTAAATATCCTAAAATGGTACAATTTCTATAGCCAAAACCTTAAAAAAATAACATGTGAACCCCCCCTAAAATGGGTCATAAAGCTGCTTCCTTTAACGAGCACAAACAACAGTAACCAGGAAAAAAACGATAGAACAACGAATAGAAACAAAATCCTATAAACGGATCAATATGCATAAATAAGGAGGAAATAACCATTCCAAACCCTAGAAATGAGATTTCTCACCATTGCAACGAGAGTGCTTTCCTTCCTTCCTCTGCTACTGGCCGACAAACAAGAGGAAAAGAGAGCTAGGGTTTTGTTCGGCCATCACAATTATATAGATGTGCAAACCTTAGTCCAATCCAACGGGTCGGGATGTTGTTTAGACCCGGCCCGGTTCTACTCAACCAGGCCTTAGGCTTCGGCTTTGGGCAGTAGTTGAAAATAAGGGTGAGCATTTGGTCACCCCAACCGAGATCAAATCCAACCGACCATCTACATACCGAAACCGAATTTTTATATAACCGACTTATAGACCGAACTGCAGGAAAATGGTTGCTTTTGTTGGGTTAAATCGATTGGCCGGATTAGGCTTGGGCCATAGCATAAATGGGTCAGGCTTTCGCCTTTGGGGATATCGTTCATTTTATTTTTCCATAGAAATAATAGAATAGCAGTGTTGCACAAGGCACAAATTTAAAGAGCCGACAATTTTTACAAAGAAATCAATAGAATGGCAGTTTAAATTACAATTTTTCAACTGACAATTTTTACAAAGAAATCAATAGAATGACCGTTTAAATTACACTTTTTCAACATTACAATGTCCATTGCCATTCCTGGACTTCACACTTTTCTTCACTAATTGTACTGCGTTTTGCAGCTTTGACTCGTCCGACGACTCGTGCGGTACCGAGAGTCATGGTGCCGACGCCATTCTCGGTGCAGGTTACATGTACAGTGCACTTGTCTTCTGCTACTAATTGAATTTCTTCTTGTTTAAATCATTGGACTGGACGAGGAGGAGGAGGAGGATTATGCACAGACATTGACTTGGTTATTTCATGGGGTTGTTGATTAGCTGATGATTCATATTTCCAAAGTAGGGAACCAGGTGGTCTAGGATAAGCTCCACCTTAGCTCCAGTATGGCTCCATCCTTGCATATTTCATATAGAACGTGGAGAGGCTGGACGCACACCATTACGTGTGAGTCAAGAGATCAGGATCTTACTTTTTCTATTGAAAAAAGAGAGAGAATTAATTGATGTTGTTGGTGCTACTACTACTACTAGCCACTGCAATTGGATGGACAGTTGTAAGAACTTGGCAGATGAATTAGACCCACCATCTCATCCTGAATGAGGTGGCCTTCAAAGCGTCAGTTGTGACACTTGTTTCGGTTGACATCAAAAACCAACTTAGTACTTAATAGTCAAAAGTTGAAATTGAATTTCGGACGGTAATGCGGTATTACTAATAGCCCAAATGTTGATGTTTTGTAATTATTTGGTTTGTAACAAATATGTAATAAACTAACATAGTATGTTTGTTGTTGACAAGATAATGGCATACAAAATGCTAACATAATTCACATGACAATTCCTTTTCACCACCTTAATGAATGCTTGTCTGGGTAGGTTACTCGGTCAATTAGAATTTAAATATGATATTGTCACGCATAACTTGTGCAACGCGACTTGACTGAATGAGTCAGGGGAGCTGGCTCGCGGAGAGGCGACACTCGATCAAGATCATGCGTTAGTAGTTCCTCATGTTTTTGGCTTTTCACACCATATACTAACTATTATGAACTGGAGAGAAGTATGTATGCATGAAGAGATGGAAAAGCTCAGCTTAATATAAGTATACTTGGAGGAAATTTTACTAATGGTGTAAGTTAGTGAAGAATACTATGTTTGCTCCAGCGTCAAATAGTGTTTCCATCATTTCCATGCAGCTAAACTCCACAATACCTAATACTACCATCCAAAGCACCACAACACAAACACATGAAAGAGAACTGAGTGAGTAGAGCACCTTCATTAATGCTACGTAGCAGTAATGAATACTGAGATGGCAAAAAAAAGACCCATAAAATAGAAGACTTCTTGACCATACTTCTACCCAAACTAACTCATGGTAACAGTAGCAGCCATCCCATTGCACCACTACCCCCATGTCATGTTCATCCCAGTTGTCTTCCACACCGCCGCCCCCGCCACGTGGTGTCCATTCGCACCTTCGACCGCGCCTAGGGTTAGGCTTTCTTTATCATGATGCTTAGGGAAGAAATCGATAAGAATAAGTTAAGGAAGAAGGAGAAAGATCTGAGGTGAAGAAATCTGAAGTCCGGAAAAGAAGGAGAAAGATCCAAGGTGAAGAAATATTAAAAAAAGAAAAATAGCAGGAAAGGAACGAGAGATGTGGGATCCATCATTTTCCTTATCTTTCCTGTAAATATAATCCCGCAACCGGATTATATATATATATATATATATATATATATATATATATATATATTATATTCGTTCTATTTATTTATAAGCTAGCATCCTCTTTTTTGTCATTTATAATGCAAATTATCTTTAATTGCCTAAATTTTACCATATTTTGCTATTTGTTGTTTGCATATTTTGGCCTTGCAAAAATTGCATCTGATAACAACAATCACGTTTCCACAAGGGTCATGGGCACTTTTGGATAAGTGAAATGTCTCTTGTAAATGATATATACATTTTTATAGATATACATGTTAATATCTTCGAGGATGTTTAAGAGGACTTGGATGGTACGTTTTTTATTCATAAATTAATTTCTCATAATCCTTTTGGAATGGTCGGGGAAGTGCATGATATAAAATAAAAAAAATCTAATGTATATATGTTTGGCAAAAAATTGTTCACCACATCCACTTGCACGTCATTTGTTTCCTACACTAACCTCTTATCTCTCATAATTTGCACTTATATCTAGATACTGATACTTGATTTGTTTTGGTATTGTGATTAAGTTTTATATAAGAACATCACTATCAAGTTAAACAAGCAACATGTAAAAGGAATGAAAAATCTTCATGGACTTCAAGACTTCTACTTATTGTAGAAAGTTTTGTGATGCACGTGCGCACATGCTCACTCTTGCATTCGTGTAAAATTTATAATTAGTGAGAAATATAGTATCTATTGGGGGCTCCATTACTGGTTGATCTTGGCTTATTTTGAAATAGTATTCATGAAACTTAAATGTTGTGTTACTGAACTTATATATATTTTTGGTGGGCATGTAAACTTAACTTTTGTTGAATTTAAAGATTGTTGTTGAACTTATAATGTTAATTGAAGTGTGGTTTAATTACTTGGCATTGGGAAGCTGGTTGAATATAGGTTCATGACAAATATTTAAATTATTTTTTTCCCAAAAAATGGCCTTTTGTAACGGTAATAACCGTCACAAAAGTTAAAAAAATATTAACGAAGGAGAACAATTTTGTAATGGTTATAATTGTTACGAAGATTAATTTAGTCACGGTTATTACCGTTATGAAAGTAAATTTAGTCACGATTATTACCGTTATGAAAGTAAATTTAGTCACGATTATTACCATGACAAATTTATTTTCATAATGGTTATTATCGTTACAAAATTTACTTCGTAACGGTAAATACGATGACAATAAGTGTTACAAAAATTAACCACAACCAATTTGTCACGGTTATTACCATGACCAAAATTATTTACCACGGTAATAACTGTTGGCAATAACTTGTTTTGGTGTAGTATAGTATGATGTTTTTTTGTATAACTTCAATGCAATAGTAACAAACCGTTGAGAATTAGATACCACCATTAATGGCCAAGGGAGTATTAAATGTCAATTTTCTTATTATGGTTAATATTTTTATCGTGACAATAAATATGAGGAGAATTTTGTTTTTAGAATTAGATCAGGAGGTCTAGTCTTGCAAGTGTATACTAATTGTAGAACATATGAAGGTGAATCGTAAACTTTTCCTATTTTTAGATGAAATAAATTGATTTCATTTTATTTCGCAGGCACTTCGTGCCAAACTACACCATCCTATAGGTACCCATGAGTTTAAGTAAATATGACCTACTACCTTTCTCATGAAAAATTTAGGAGTCAAGGAAGTCACGGGATTTATTATATTGTCTCAACTAAGGGCGTATAATATATAATATAAATTTGGGGTTAAGAAACATATCCAGAATTTAGGCACCAAATTCGTCAAGATGTACACGTAAAGAACATGTGTAGACAAAAAAGTTGGGCTTCAGATGTAGTGCCTTGTCTGTAAGTTGGCCATCATTAGGACATGTGAATGGTACTTAATTTTTTCCTTATTTTATAATAAATATGAGGTAATTGTAGAAGCATTAAAAAAAGTCCCTATGCACAGAAGCTACTTATCCCAATACTATGCGACATGGACAGTAAGCTATGAAAATAATGACTCCCCAAAGTTTACGCGTCATGAAGCCGATGCGACAATAAACCAAAGACAATGATTCTATGGACAAAACATAATCGTCTATGCGGAGAGGCAGTGAACCCCGGAAGCATGCGACAAAGAAAGCAGACTTAAGTCATGCGACAAGGTTATAACTAGGCGAGTAACGACCTAGTCGCATACTCCAGTCTGGCACCGCCTCAAAAAATGTGTTGCTCCGTAATGCTTGAAAATCAGAAATATCAGTGCTTACGTCAACGTCATTATTGTAGTTTGTCTATATACAAGTGTGCATTGCCACGTGTATACTATGCGGCATACTACTATGCGGCGAACCATTCATGCGACGAGAACGATGACACATGCAGTTTTTCTCTCTTTATCATGCGGCAGAGCAATGACTATGCGGTAGAGCAGTTATGAATTTCAAGAGATCGTGTGCATTAATGGTGCGTATGTTTTGTTTATGCGTTTATGCGCATTAAATACACTAATGGCACATACATTACAAATGATAATAGACAATATTAAATATGGATTTTGAATCGTTGTAATACGTGCCATGTGTCAAACTGACCGGGTTATGTGCATACGTTCAGATCCATTTTATGTGCAGCAGTTATTGTAAGATCCTATTTGTAGGGCTTAAAAATAGTATCTTTTCAAGTCTATACGCCAACAACCGTTATAGTGTTAATGGCTATAAATAGCTGGGGCATGTGCTTCCCAAACCAGCGAAAGATGAGTACTTTTGAGATAATGTGTTGCCTTTTTTGCCAGTGAACTGAGAGTTAGCAAATGTTAGCCCATTCCGTCTCAGTCAACTTGATTTTGATATTAACTACCATATTTCGATATGTCGTAATACGATACAACTAAACACAACTGAAGACTTCAACGATGTTGATTCTGCAATAATAATTGCTGGTTGTATTGTGTCAAATTGTTTATGTAATCTTATATTTTTATTGAGTCTAGGACTTATGTGAGTTGAGTCATACTTAGCAACTATAAGTACTCAAGTCCACTCGCAAAAGCATACCCAAAACCCCACTCAAATTAAACCAAAACTAGCCTATACCAAAACTTAGACCATTATGGAATGGGGCCTACCAAACTTGGGCCAACTCGGACCGAACTCGGTCTGCCAAAGATAGAAATTTGGCTAGATGTGTATACCTGATTTTGTGGCTCCAACGTTCAAATTGTAAATGCTAGGGTATCGAATTCTGGCCGAACTCTATACCAGAATACCCTATAAATAGACTTGGATTTCTCCATTCTTACTCACTCATCTCTTCTCAATCCTTATCTATTAGTGAGCAAATTCCCTGAGCTTAACCTTCTCCATCTCCAATATCAACTCCCCAGTCTTCTAGTACCAAGTGCGATCTCGGTTATAAGTCTGTCGGAGTTGTAAGAGCTTGGCTCATCAAGTTTTTTCTTTAGATTTAAAGTCAAAAACCTTTTGTTGGCTCATCCGGTCTCAGTTAACTTGATTTGATAGTTAACTAAACCATGTATCAATTTATCGTAATCTGAAGACTCAACACTGCTGCTAAATGTTGATTGTACTGCGTCATTCAAATATAATTTTTACTTTATTTTAGTATAGGACTTCTGTACATCGAGTCATACTGGTATGAACCAAAGTCCACTCAAACAAACCCTCAAACCTAGCCACCTAATCATCCTACATTCAAACCCAAACCTTACTAGAATAGGCAACAAAACTTGGACCAAATTTAGGCCGAACTCGGACCTAACTCGGTCACCTATATTGTATGAAATCAACCCAGTTATTAAACCCCTGATTTTCTGACCCAACGTTCAAAAATTTGAATTAAAACCTACCCAAACTCTGGCCGAATTCGAGTTTATATAAATAGAATATAACCACATTAATCTAATCCCTAACCAAAAAATAATCTAATCCCTAACCAATACTAATATTAATCACAAAATATGGCATACACGTTTATATAAATAGAATATAACCACATTATTTATGATAAAACCTAATGACAAAAAATATCCCTATTCTAGAAATGTGGTAGTGACACAACGAGTGAAAACACAAGGAGTTCAAGGATTATGTCACGCCCTAGTCCCAAAATACGTAGGACTAGGACACGTAAGCATGTCAGCCGTATGAATATGGCACTCCAATATATGGAAACCATATTACACGTACGCTGTAATATGAATAACAATTCACCAGTGGTATAAAGCATCATAAATCACAGGGTATAATCTAATCCCATCCACAGAAAATCAAATATAATGAATAACCAATATCTATAACCAGATCCCAAAATGAAGTATCTAAAGATGACAGTCGGATGAAAATAAATCCACTACCGAACTAGAATGAAGAATAAATAAGATGAATACAATATAAATACAACCTCTGACAATCACGAGGCTCGAAGAGAAGACCTCTAGCAATATAAGTAGCCAGTCCGGATCTGCGCTCCTGCAAATACTCATGAACAATATACCTGGAAAGGGACCAGGTCCTCAGAGGGACATAACAAGATACATAAAAGCATGCCATAAAGTAAATACTGTAAAAACTCAAGGGTGACCTAACCATCTAAGTAAAATGCAACTTGAGGACAACTTGAGTGTATGGGAAAGTGTAGGCTAGACATATTCTGACATAATTCACCAATCGGCATGACTGGCTAGTATATGCCACATATGCCCCCAATACCAGGGTGCCATGTAATGTAATAACGTCCTACCACTCCGAAGAACGGGAAATTTGAATAGTATATAACATCCATAGCGCTCTGAAGAACGTGGAATCTGCATAGTATATAACGTCCATATCACTCCGTCGAGTGTGGAATCTTTATAAAGGAAGTGGGTGTCACATACGCCTACAAGTCGTCCTCCCCACCCAATGTAGATATATAAGTCATGAACACGACATGGACATCTCGTACTATAATGCAAGTCTCTATAGAAATAACCAACTAAGCTAAATACCGTTACACGTGTTGCTCACACGGATGGCCAGTCGAGTATGAGGCACGCGTCCCTACACGAACTCACTCTGTGATGTATAATAGTACGTGTCAAGGCCTGGGGAGTCATACCGATAACTCCACAACTTTAGGTGGGTCTACTAGACACTAGGTCAGACACAAGTCCTAACGTCAACGCCTTCGTTGACTGCACCCGAGTCTCTCTCGGACGCGTACAGTTTTATAATATAAATATGCAAATAATAATACAGAATTTAAACAGTAAAACAAGACAAGATATACTTGCCTGGCAAGAGAGCTGCAGAGTGTAATATCCAGATGTCAAACACCAAGAGTCAGAAACTACGGCCTCAGAATGAACGTCTCCGGATGCTGAAATAAACATCACCAACGTTCCCAGAATAAGCAAAATAGCTAGAAAGCACTCTCCTTTCGCCCAATTTGGACACAGGGGCAAAACGATAATTTTGGGTCAAAGCGGGCTCCACATGTGGGCCACTTTGCACCGAAAAGTGTGCCAAGGGTAACAGTCTCTAAATGGAACAAATTATAGGTCAAACAAACTCTAAATGTCAATATGAACTCAACGGTATATCCATATGTGGATTTCGGTGAGTCGAACACAAATTTGCCCAAAAAGTCAACCGTGGGGCCCGCCAATTGGTGACTTGGTCAACTATCTCAGAATTGCATAAAAATTGGGTCAAAGGACCAGCGCGTTACCACGAGTCCAGTGGCGCAAGTTTTGTCGTAATCTGACGAGCGTGCGTAAAATGCACGTGGCTTTCACAAAAGTTGTGACACGGGGTTTGTCCGCGGATACAGGCTGATTCCGGCGCGCGCATGCGTCCGAATCAGTTTTCGCAAACTCTCACGTGTCCGGGTACACTGCGCGCTCCGTTTGGTATACTTGGTATAAGGTGGTGCAGTCCCGTTTGGCGGGGCGCACTCCGTTTCACAACTTTTAGAAATCTGGAAAAAATGTGTTTTTGGGATTTTTCAACAAATTTAATCTACCTACAGCAGTTAATAATCTAATATTAATTAATAAAAATTAAACTAGGTCAAGTGGTCTCCGCATACCAAAAAGAAAAATTAGATTCGTATCTCTATGGTGAGAGATACGAATCCGGGAACATAGGTGGTCACCGCAGTTTTCTGCGATACCCAAAAATTATCATTTTTTGCCAACTTTGATGCTATTATTGCCTATGGTTACACGTTGTTCGAGGTCTACTATCATACAGGTATTGGAGAGGGTTAAGGGGTGAGTGTACCGATGAAGACGGGGTGGCATTTGGTTGAGCGAGGTGACGGGAAACAACGTTGGAACACAGGACGTTGAATCCTGCAGTTGCGGTGTTGCGTGGGGTCGCGGTCGTCGGGGTCGGTTCTGGACGGCTGGACGGCAGTCAGACTGCAGTGGTGGCGGCGTTCAGGTCGCGATGGGAAGGTGGAGAATATTTAAGGTTAGGGTTTTGGTTGAAAAGGATGTGAATATATATATAAGAGGAGAGGGAAAGGGTGATCTATCACGCGCGGGTTGGGGGCAGCATTTGCTGCTTGCTGTTGATGGGTGAACTGGTTAGGGCGCTGCTGCATATAGAAGGTGTCACGCCCCAGTCCCAAAATAGCGAGGGACTAGCCACGTGGCAATGGCCAGCAGCACACACCGATGGACAAACCCAATTTAATGGATCTATCGGGACGTACTTAAGCTGTAATACAACAATCATGGTCTACTAATCTCATCCACAGAATAAATACAGCAATATCAACAAAAGAAAATAAATATCATCCAGTCACAAGTAAATAAAATCGGGGAACAACCCGATATTAAGTCTGTTACAATTGTTCATTTAAACAAGAATTTAAAAGAGTTTAATTGCCATTAAAACTGAGCATAGACGAAGATATTCAGGAGAAATCTTCTGCAATCACCTCGTCCTCGGTTTTTGGTTCTGCTCCTGCTAATGCTCCTGTTCCGTAGACCTCAGGATAGATATCCTATGCTAACCCTGGGGACATAATCCATATCCAGGTCCTCAGGGGACATAGCAAGGTACAAGATAACTCATGCCAAAATAAATGCAGTGCAAAAATAAATAAAACATCAGGGTAAATATATAACCAGCTAAGTAATATGCAAGTGAGAGTTTTAGTCATACACGGGCTGAGACTACTATAGGCTCTGTGTCGGGGAAACCCATAGCAGCATTAGTATTACGACTCCAGTATATATGCCAAAGCAGTTAGTATCACGACTCCAGTATATGTGCCAAGCACCTCCAGACAATAATATATGTAATATAATCAGCCTTTGATATGGTAATACTCTCCCTACCCAATGTAATCACACGTCTCATATCCATGACACGCAAGATCAAAACTAATGCATCAAGTCATATAATGTCTATGAATATAATGTCTATGTCATAAAACCTGTATCTTATACAGAATCACCTTGAATTTCAGGAAGATTCTGTCACATGAATAGTGTCCAGTGTCCTGGGTTATGATATACTTGATAAGACAAGTACGAGAATGTAAAGGATCACGATATCCATCTCTATGTGACGTTACACAATTCCGCGTACGGTGTTGGCACCCGACTATTAATCGGACGCTAAGTAAACTCACACGGTCCTAGGTCAAGCATGTACAACAATATATAAATAAGTCAAGAAAATAAGTAACAAGATCTGCAAGGTTTGGCAAGGTACACTTGCCTGGGGTTCTGGCTCCAACTGTAGCTATGACCTCAGTGGTAATTGCAGGTACTGCTCCAGTTGCTGAAATAAACATCACCATCAGATTCAGAAAATGTCACGACCCGCACCCGAAAATTCGGGCACGAGTGCGTGGGTACGTCTAGCCTACGCCGCAGAGTCGACGGTAGTACGCTGTCTAGGTCAAATCTACAGTTAACTAATCTAGCTCATTCACAAATAAAATAGGCAAGATAATAATAGGAAAAAAGATGCTTAAGATTTCAAATGAAATAAATGTGACAACAGATCAAATGTTTAATACAGAATCCAGAAATGAAATTGGGGACAAACCCGATTACTAAGATTAAGAGCATGAAATAAAATAGCTACTGCTAACTACTCTGCAGCAGTGGTCTCCTGGGTGGGAGCTGGTTCCTCATAAGTGTCATCTGTTCCCTCATAGGGGCCATAATATGTAGGGGCAAGGTCCTCATCATCGTCTAAATCAACGGATCCAGTCAGGAAAGGAGCAAAGTACACAATGCACAACAAGATTAAACTAAATATTTATGACAATTAGACTGAGTATCATATTGAGAAAATGCATAAAAGAAACAACAATAACTAAGAGTTAATGATATAAACAGGGATATGAGAAAACAGGAATAAATAAGACAGGAAATGAAACTACAACAGTCAACAAGAACTATAACAAGACCAGAAGCTATCTGTGTGAACTTGTGTTTGTTTTAGAATACATAGTTGGCATGTAGGGGTTTATAAGGCTAATCCGGCCGTCATAAATGGCTATTAAACAGGAATAATCGAGATCCGGCTGAGGGTACAGTCGCGTACCAACAGCTATTAAACACGGCAGGGGGAAGGGTAAACTACATGCCTTCTAGTATTCTCCCACCCGACATAAAAAATACATGAACTCCAGTATTCAAGACATAAAATCCAGTATTCTAATACTATGTGTAATCATCAAGGGTACTAGTAGAGCAGGGAATTAATTATCACAATATAAAGATTAAACTTGAAGTGCAGGTACTTGCTTGTTGTTTGGATCCGATTATAATTTGTATCTCGGGGAAATTTTCCAGAAATGAGTCCAAATGCTGAAATAAATATTACCATCATGCTCAAAAGATGTCAAATAGCTAGAAACGCTTGTCCTTGGGTCCAATTTGGAGACAAGGGCAAAAACGGCAGTTTCGGGTCAAAACGGGGTCCGCCGGTGGGCCCGCTTTGCACCGAAAAACGTATTCGGATCAACGGTCTCCAAATTCACCAAACTTAGTGTCAACAGGTCAGGAACGATGATACGAACCCAACGGAACTTCCAGATTTGGATTCCGATGAGCCGATCACAAAATTGCCCGTCGAGCGGGGCCTGTGGGGCCCACGACACGCGATTTCGTCAACGTTCTCAGAATCGAACCAAACTTGACCCACAGGACCAGCGTATTGCTACGAATCCGATGGCGCAAGTTTCGTCTCGATCCGACGAGTGTACAAAAAGTTAGGACGAATTGCAGAAAAGTCAGATACGGGCGATGTCCGCGGATACGCGTTGATTTCGGTGTGCACGCACACCCGAATCAGCTTTCGCGAAATCCCATACGTCCGTATCGACGCTGCGCACGTATCTGCGAAGACCGCGCGCGACCAAGTCATCCCGTTTGGTGGGGCGTACCCAGTTCCGGGGTAAATCGGGTCGATGTTTTCCTGTTTTTGGATCGCGGTGTGCGATCACCACAGGACGCGATGCCCCCGAGCGGTTTGTCCGGGCACCGAGAGGGTCATACAGGCTTCACAACGCAATTTACAGAATCAAAATCGGAGATACAGGGTGCAAGATACGAGTACCTGAACGAGGCCTGAAAAACTGGGGTTTTCGGTGTCCGACACGCGATTTCGTGTCCTGGACGCTGTGTCCGCCGTGTCCGCGCTGCTGTGTCCGATCGGCCGTGTCCGGCCTAGGGCTGAGGTCTGCTGACCCGCGGTGGCCGACGTCAGGGTGGCGTCGCCGGGCTAGGGTTCAGGCGGTGCCGGCCGTGGGTCTGCGATCGGAGACGGGCGGAGTCGGGGCGGGGAGGCGTCGGGTCTGAGAGGGGAGGAGGAAAGAGACGAGGCCGGGGCGGCTCTCGGCGGAGCTAGGCGCTGGCGGCGGAGGGTAGCGGGCTAGGGGAGGGAGATGGCCAGAGTTTCGGGGTCACTGGAGCTAGGGTTCAGGCGTAGGGGTAGGGGGAGTGAGGCGGAGGAGAAAGGAGAAAGAGGGAAATTTATAGGGGCTCCGGGGCGGGGTCGTGGCGGAGGAGGCGGGCCGAGGGGAGGTTTTGGCCCTTCCGACGGAGGCGGCGCGGAATCCGGGGCAGTGGCCGAGGGAATCGGTCACCGGCGACGTGGGGAAGGGGATGGGGGTTTGCGGGTCGGGTCGGGCGGCGGGTTCCGGTTAGGCGGACCCGCCCGACCCGCTAGCAGCGGCTGGCTGGGCTGGTCTGGTCTAATGGGCTCGGCCCACTGGGCCGGCCCAAAACAGAAAAGATAATAATAATAATAATAATAATAATAAATAATAATAAAAATAATAATAAAACAGTTTAATTAAATAATTAATTAATTAAATAGTTTATAGGCATTTAAAATAGGTCTGAGGCCCAAAAAAATCCAGAAAAATTACCCTAAGTCCAGTTTTTCATTTTATACCCAAAAATGTTATTTTCATAATATTTTAATATTATTTATTAACAATTAAAAATTATTCAATAATTAAGGACCATGATTTTAATTACAGAAAATTCCCAGAAAATTCCAGAAAATTGTGAAAAATCCTAGTTTTAATAATTTTAAAAATTCAGGGGGTTTACAGAAAATATCAAATAGCTAGAAACGCCTGTCCTTGAGTCCAATTTGGACACAGGGGCAAAAATAATAGTTTCTGGTCAAGGCGGGGTCCACATGTGGCCCGTTTCGCACCGAAAAATATGTCAGAACCAATGGTCTCTAAATTCGTCAAACTTAGTGTTAACAAGTCCAGAACGATGATACGAACCCAACGGAACTTCCAGAATTGGATTTCGATGAGCCGATCACAAAATCGCCCGTCAAGTAGAGCCTTGGGGCCCACGATATGCGATTTTGTCAATATTCTCGGAATCGAACCAAACTTGGGTCACAGGACCAGCATATTGCTATGAGTCCGATGGCGCAAGTTTTGTTTCGATCCGACGTGTGTACACCAAGTTATAGCGAGATCTAGAACAGGCCGATAAGGGGCGTTGTCGGCGGATACGCGTTGATTCCGGTGTGCACGCACATCCAAATCAACTTCTGCGAAATCCCGCACGTCCGTATCGACGGCGCTCACCTTTCGGTGAAGACCGCACGCGACCAAGTCGTCTCGTTTGGCGGGGCACACTCAGTTCCGGGGAAAAATGGGGTATTGTTTTTTCTATTTTTGGATCGTGATTCGCGATCACCATATGACGCGACACACCGAGCGGGTTGCACGGGCATCAAGAGGGTTACACAGGGTTCGCGTCACAACAGACGGGACAGAAAACGGAGCAACGAGGAGAGAGAAAAGAGTACCTGAACAGGGCTCCGCGGAAACCGAATTCTCGTGTTCGCGAGGCGACACGACACACCGACAAAGTGCACTGTAGCTAGGGTTAGGGTTAGGGTTCTGATGGCCGGAGACTGCGGAGCTGGCCGGAGCAGGGTCGGGCGGCGCTGTGGCTAGGGCTCCGGGATCGTCGGCTTGTCGGGGCGTCTCAGGTGGAGCTAGGGCAGCTCGCTGGTGGCCGGGGAGAGGCGACGTTGCTCGTGGGGAGGCGTGGCAGAGCTCTGGTTCGTCGAGGCGACGGGGACGAAGCCGAGGGGGTTGTCGTCGAAGGGAGAAGGTCAGGCGGACGACCGTGGTAGAGGAGAGCAGGAGGAGGAGAGGGCGGCTAGGGCGTCGGCACGGCAGGATTTTATAGGGCGAGGGAAGGAGGCGGATGGCCGGAGGTTACGGGAGGCGGAGCGAGGGGTCAGGGCAGTGGAGCGGCGGCCGTTGCGGGATGCCGAAGCGGCGCCGGCGGCGAGCTGAAGGGTCGGGGAAGAAGAGGAAAGGGGTTTCGGTTTCGGGCGGGTTAACGGGTCCGGGTCGGGTTCAATTCGGATCCGACCCGACCCGTTAAGGATTTAGGTTCGGTTCAGTTGAACCGGGTCCGGTTCGGGTTGGTTTGGTTTATTTGAAATAAACCGGGTTCAATTCCAGGGTTTATTTTGGTTTAAATATTAATTAGTTTTTTTAGGGCTTTAAAAATGCTTCCGGGGTCCAATAAATTCCCGAAAAATTACCCTATGTATAATTTTTCATTTTACACATAAAAATATTATTTTCATAATATTTTAATATTATTTAACATCAATTAAAATTATTTAAAATCAAAACACCTTACAAAAAAATTCCAAAAAATTGTTAAAAATCTATTTTAAAAATTCCAGAAAAATCAGGGGGTTTACAGAAGGGTGTGTGGGGGCTCAACTAGCGGGTGGCTGGGTTTAGCGAATAGGGTTTGGGTTGAGGGCTAAGGATCCAATAGTATTTGGATCCAATAGTATTTGTATAATTGTTTTTCTTTTTCCTTTCTTTCTTTTATTTCTATTTCTAATTTTAATTACTAAACATTAAATATATATATATATATATATATATATATACATATATATAGAAAAATCTAGAAATTTATTTTAGATCATACTATTTATCTACCAACTGTCCAATAGGTTTCCTACATGAAATAAATTAGGAAAAATTTCTAATGGTCTCATAAATCTCCTAAATGCACGAACACCAAAAATAAAATTAAATAAAAATCTATTTCTCCTAATTTGCTCATAAATACTACAATTAAATTAATAATTAAAATAATAAATACAGGTTTTAGGATTTGGGGTTTTACATCCTACCCAACTTATAAAAATTTCGTCCTCGAAATTAAAATTAAGTCATGGTAGAAAGTCAAGGATGGTATAAGATTTGCATTGTTTAAAATGCAAGACTAGGTTTAAAGGAGTGGACGATGTTGTGCGTAGCACATTCCAAAGATCATGGAGAAATCCACATGAACGAAAAATAGGTTTCTTCATGTATCAAGTCAATGGTGTGGACACCTAAATGCTCTTTTGCAAAAAAATGCCCAACCATTGAAACGTTGCACAAAGATGGAAATTGGATTAAATTAATCAAAATTAATGCGCATGGTGTTCAAAAATTAATTAGAAGTACATGGGATAACATTAGGTGGGGCACAAGTGGCATGGGCATAGAGGGCTCAGGATAGAATATTATCAAAATAAAAAAAATTGGGTTACACGAAATGGGTCAAGATTGTGTCTCCAATTTCGATTGGAACGCACAAGGATACAAGTTGGAATTATCTTAGAATTAAGAAATAACGTTCGCGATGAATGTTGCGCGACTAAAATGTAGCACAAGGGAGCTTAATTATAAGTCACGGCAAAGGTCGGAATAGAAGGCGGACATGTCTAGGACAAGGGTGTGAAATTTGTAGGAAGACAATGACTAGTGAAGTGCTCCAATTATCGATGAAATGGTAAGGTGCACTAAGTGATCTATTTATTGCAAAAATCAAAAAAATGCCGTGTCCTATTTCCAATTGGATACCAACTAGCCCTACTTTCTCCATCTAACCAAGTAGGCTAAATTTTGGGGTGAGGGAGTTTACAATCTACTCAACTTAAAAACAATTTCATCCTCGAAATTAAAATAAGGCATAATTTGTTAATTCCTTCACGTTCGCCTATAAGGCAAGTCAATCACAATCTTTTCCAAGATTTAAAATATATTCTAATCCATCGTTATCACTTCAAGGTTAAGATAATTATTGTTCTAAT
Organism: Iris macrosiphon; assembly: GCA_036927795.1. NCBI lineage: Eukaryota > Viridiplantae > Streptophyta > Magnoliopsida > Asparagales > Iridaceae > Iris > Iris macrosiphon. The sequence continues at coordinate 75,579,948 of JAYESA010000006.1, forward strand.
CAAATTTCAGCCTATTGTAATCTCTTCTCACTTTTTCAAACTATCAATATCCAAATTTGAATTAAATCTATATAACATCGTCAAGTTTTAAATAACCCACCTCACTTTTCACATTACAATCTCAAACTATCATAATCTCCTTTAGAAGAAAACGATTTTAATCCAATATTGTTCCTATCTTCCCTTGTGAATTTTGTATCCTTCAAAATTTTAAATTCAATTCACATCCTCAATATTTTAAATAGGTAATCTAACCATCAAATTTTAACTTTTAATTCAAATTATCAAATTGTAAAATTTTATATCTACTTCACCAATTGTTCAAGCCTAGCATTATATTCATCCTCAAGGTTTAAATCGATGATCAATCTTCAATATTCAACTTTAAATCATGTGCTCAAAGTATAAATATTTGGTCTTCACTGTCCGGATTTCAAAATTCATTAAATACTCATCCTCTAACTCCTTCTTCTAAAATTCTCCACATTTAAAATGGATCAATCTCTCAATCTAATCCTACTTGATCATAATCTAAAAGGATTTCTCTCAAGTTAACAATGCAACTTCTACCCAACTTAGAATTCACCCATCTGTCATATAAGGCTGTACATTTAAGAAATCTTTCTCAAATTATTTAATCATGTTATTCAATCCTCAAAAATTTTAACACCAATTATATCACATATGATATGCCCTTAATCAATTATAAAAAATAGTCACCAAATAATGTGATTGGCCTATGGGTATCTCCAATACTATCTGTGTATCAACTTATGCTAGGTACGATGTTTCGTCTTTCCGAAATAAGGGAAGACGGAAAACAATAATGATGAGTTCAAGGGGGAGGTAATAGATTAGAAGTATGGGGATCAAGGCGTTTAAAGAATTCAATGAGAATTGTCAAGGCAGTTATGGTTTGAAATCCTATTTTGGTAATTCTTATTCACATGCTCGCATCAGTACAGTTATGTAACGGATATGATATGCTCAGACATATCTAGAGGGCAAGTACATTCGTCTACTAATCACTATATATCTCAATCCACGTAAAATAGTTATGCGAAGGGCGAACCAAGCGCACTATGGTTGATCAGACCGTAGTACACTGATTCTGAAATGTATTAGTGTACGCCTCCAATAATACATATGTCGTGAACAAGTTTGATAAAAGAATGAGCTTGCAAAACTAGGTTGTAACAGCAGCATAAGTCGAGGTAGTACAAAAATATATAAGTACGATAGATTATGATGAGAGAAATTACAAAATAATTCAAGTTCGCAAACAAAACAAAAATAAGACTCTACAGTCTCTCTAGTTGTCATACTACTCCTTATCTAAGTCGCTAGTCGACCAAATATGGGTATGGACCTTTAATTTCTACAGTCTGAAAAAACACTATCTTCTTATGCAAGTCTAAAGTTGTGTCATCCTATTACACTTCATCAATGGGTCAATAGGGCTATGTGATACTATGTTGTGAGGCATACTACCCAACTTAAAATAATAAACTAATATTGTGACAGTCTTAAGGGGATCCTACAAATTAATAAAGTTATTGTAAATAAAGTACAAATTCTTATTGGGCTATACGAGGAACGGATCTTAGTACTTATTTGGGTCTCCTATTGTATCATGTAGGTAATGGCCATCTTAAGTCTGAATCATAGTGCTTATAGAACAAGTATCATAGTGCTTATAGAACAAGTATCAATAGTATAGAACAAGTATCAATAGTATGAATGGAGAAGTTACTGGTCTTTAAGGAAAAAGAGGATATAATCTATATTGAGGTGGGGTACATGTTACGTGATTTAAAACTAAGAATAATCAGATCAAAATCTAAGGGAACAACTCAAACTATCAAATTCTAACTACCATGCACAAAATTCAAAGTTCAAGATTACAATTATCATCCTAGCAAACTATATATCCTAACATAGAATAAGATCACTTGGCCTTCAATCATAAGAGTTATGTGGCACGAGTTAAAAGATGAAGAAAAGAAGAATCATAATTTAGTCGTCGCACAATTAGCGAACGCTAAGGTTTTGGAGGAACAAGATATGAAATTAAAATAGAGGGACTCAAGATAATATCATGGTTTCCTAAGGGGAAGGTGGCGAGCAATTCTCCGTGTTTGAGGTATGATCAAGGGGAATGTCATACTCGTTGCTCTGGGCTTCCTGAGATACTGTCTGCTAATATCGAGACAAGGATCTATATCCTAACACTATCTCACTATGCAAATTAGGTTAAGTCCCTACATTCGATCTCGGATTTCTATTGGTTCATCAATAGTAGGGTCAAACATTAGGGTCAAATCTCTAACTAGCTCTAGTAGTGTTTATACTACTCTTAAGTCGATCATAAACATATCGAGGGATAATGGTAAATTATCTATAAGTAAGGGACGCTAGGGTCCATTAAGTATTCTAACTCAGTGATGTGTCATGATCCTAGTTGTACTCTTAATAGGAAGGTTACCCTACTTATTATCTAACAACAGGGACTTCTATATTCTAGGAGAAGGCTACACTCAAGAAACTAATAGGGAAGCACATGAATCAAGCAGGATGCAGTTATTCAAATAGAATGGATTGGGAGGAGGAAGAGTCATAGTCAGACGTGGATGAGATCCTATACTCTAATCCTATGTGCAGGATTGCTCGGTACAGTAATGTAACCGAGACAATATGCTCTTGACCTGCATGGGCTACCACAAAAATATGTCACGCCCAAGTCCCAAAATACGTAGGACTAGGACACATAAGCATGCCAGCCGTATAAATATGGCACTCCAATATATGAAAACCATATTACACGTACGCTATAAAATGAATAATAATTCACCAGTGGTATAAACCATCATAAATCACAGGGTATAATCTAATCCCATCCACAGAAAATTAAATATAATGAATAACCAATATCTATAACCAGATCCCAAAATGAAGTATCTAAAGATGACAGTTGGATGGAAACAAATCCACTGCCGAACTAGAATGAAGAATAAACAAGACGAATACAATATAAATACAACCTCTAACAATCACGAGGCTCGAAGAGAAGACCTCTAGCAATATAAGTAGCCAGTCCGGATCTGCGCTCCTGGAAATACTCATAAACAATACACCTGGAAAGGGACCAGGTCCTCAGAGGGACATAACAAGATACATAAAAGCATGCCATAAAGTAAATACTGTAAAAACTCAAGGGTGACATAACCATCTAAGTGAAATGCAACTTGAGGACAACTTGAGTGTATAGGAAAGTGTAGGCTAGACATATTCTGACGTAATTCACCAATCGGCATGACTGGCTAGTATATGCCACATATGCCCCCAATACCAGGGCACCATGTAATGTAATAACATCCTACCACTCCGAAGAACGGAGAATCTGCATAGTATATAACGTCCATAGCGCTCCGAAGAACGTAGAATCTGCATAGTATATAACGTCCATATCACTCCGTCGAGTGTGGAATCTGTATAGAGGAAGTGGGTGTCCCATATGCCTACAAGTCGTCCTCCCCGCCCAATGTAGATATACAAGTCGTGAACACAACGTGGACATCTCGTACTATAATGCAAGTCTCTATAGAAATAACCAACTAAGCTAAATACCGTTACACGTATTGCTCACACCGATGGCCAGTCGAGTATGAGGCACGCATCCCTACATGAACTCACTCTGTGACGTGTAATGATACGTGTCAAGGCCTGGGGAGTCATACCGATAACTCCACAACTTTAGGTGGGTCTACTAGACACTAGGTCAGACACAACTCCTAACGTCAACGCCTCCGTTGACTGCACCCGAGTCTCTCTCGGACATGCACAGTTTTATAATATAAACATGCAAATAATAATACAGAATTTAAATAGTACAACAAGGCAAGGTATACTTGCCTGACAAGAGAGCTGCAGAGTGTAATATCTAGATGTCAAACACCAAGAGTCAGAAACTACGGTCTCAGAATGAACGTCTCCGGATGCTGAAATAAACATCACCAATGTTCCCAGAATAAGCAAAATAGCTAGAAAGCACTCTCCTTTCATCCAATTTGGACACAGGAACAAAACGGTAATTTTGGGTCAAAGCGGGCTCCACATGTGGGCCACTTTGCACCGAAAAGTGTGCCAAGAGTAACAGTCTCTAAATGGGATAAATTATAGGTCAAACAAACTCTAAATATTAATATGAACTAAACGGTATATCCAGATGTAGATTCCGGTGAGCCGAACACAAATTTGTCCAAAAAGACAACCGTGTGGCCCGCCAATTGGCGACTTGGTCAACTATCTCAGAATTGCGTAAAAATTGGGTCACCGGACCCGCGCGTTACCACGAGTCCAGTGGCATAAGTTTCGTCACAATTTGACGAGCGTGCACAAAATGTGCGCGGCTTTCGCAGAAGTTGCGATACGGGGTTTGTCCGCGGATACAGGCTGATTTCTGTGCGCACACGCGTCCGAATCAGATTCTGCGAACTCTCACATGTCCGGGTATACTGCGCGCTTCGCTTGGTATACTTGGTATACGGCGGGGCAGTCCCGTTTGGCGGGGCGTGCTCCGTTTCACAACTTTTAGAAATATGGAAAAAGTGTATTTTTGGGATTTTCCAACGAATTTAATTCTACCTACAGCAGTTAATAATCTAATGTTAATTAACAAAAATTAAACTAGGTCAAGTGGTCTCCGCGTACCAAAAAAAAAATTGGATTCGGATCTCTGTGGTGGGAGATACGAATCCGGGAACATATGTGGTCACCGTAGTTTTCTGCGATACCCAGAAATTGTCATTTTCTGCCAACTTTGACGCTGTTTTTGCCTATGGTTACGTGTTGTTCGAGATCTACTATCATACATGTGTTAGAGAGGGTTAAGGGGTAAGCGTACTAGTGAAGACGGGGTGGCGTTTGGTTGAGCGAGGTGACGGTAAACAACGCTGGAACACAGGTAAGTTACCGCTGAATCCTGCAGTTGCGGTGTTGCGCGGGGTCGCGGTCGTCGGGGTAGGTTCTGGACGGCTGGACGGCGGTCAGACTACGATGGCGGCGGCGTTCAGGTCACGATGGGAAGGTGGAGAAGATTTAGGGTTAGGATTTTGGTTGAAAAGGATGTGAATATATATATAAGAGGAGAGGGAAAGGGTGATCTATCACGCGCGGGTTGGGGGCAGCGTTTGCTGCTTGCTGTTGATGGGTGAATGGGTTAGGGCGCTGCTGCATATAGAAGGGTGTGTATGGGCTCAACTAGCGGGTGGCTGGGTTTAGCGAATAGGGTTTGGGTTGAGGGCTAAGGATCCAATAGTATTTGTATAATCGTTTTTCTTTTTCCTTTCTTTCTTTTATTTATATTTCTAATTTTAATTACTAAACATTAAATATATATATATATATATATATATATATATATATATATATATATATATATATATATATATATAGAGAGAGAGAGAGAGAGAGAGAGAGAGAGAAATCTAGAAATTTATTTTAGAGTATACTATTTATCTACCAATAGGTCTCCTACATGAAATAAATTAGAAAAAATTCCTAATGGTCCCATAAATCTCCTAAATGCACGAACACCAAAAATAAAATTAAATAAAAAATTATTTCTCCTAATTTGATCATAAATACTATAATTAAATTAATAATTAAAATAATAAATACGGGTTTTAGGATTTGGGGTTTTACAGATTAGCTCCAGAACACTTGTATAATGGCAGTCATGCATCTAACAAAATGGACGCATACTGGTCAGTATGCGAAAAAGCTCAGGCCACATAGTACTCGGACCGCATAGCACTCTCGGTCGCATAACTCGGTGGCCGCATGAAGACTTCGTCTTCTCCAAACAACAGGTTCATCCATGGCGAAAAGCTCCAAAATTTCAAAAATTATTTTCTTCATAAAAACCTTATTTTAACTCTGAATCAAATGAAAGAAAAGCCAAAATGCTCGAAATAAAGTGCTCCATCAACCACAAAAATATTTTTCTAAAATACTATATTTTAATAGATCAAAACTAAGAAAAACTTTTGGAATCCATGAAAATCCAAACTTTAAAACTCATATCTACTCAAAATCGTTCATCAAAACCAAAAACTCCAAGAACTAAAACTAATAAGAATAGTAGGGAGAATATTTCCTATCAAACATATTTTAATTCCTACATATATTCAAAAATACGAAAATCTATGGCTTCACCACTTTGAGCAAGATGTACTTGCCTTGATGGACTAACAAACATCTTTCTAGAACCAAATCTAGGCTAGGGCTAGGGCTAGAGCTATGGGGGAGCTCTTGAGGGAAGGGGGAAGAAGAAAGAAAAAGGAAGTAGAAATGAGAAAGAATGAGAGAAAATAATATATATATATATATATATATATATATATATATATATATATATATATATATATATATATATATATATATATATATATATATATATATATATATATATACACAAGTGGAGAAATGAGGTTAGCCCTAAGATTAAGTCATGACACTCTCCAACAAAATCTCAACAATCCAAAATAGGCTTAGTAGTTCCAAGAGTGAACCGGGTCTGGTATCCATCCAATATACGGGTCCAAGCACGGGTCCATGACAATTGTCAAGGTGTTTACTACTGGTCTCGGGTAGTCTCTCATAATAAACATGAATACAATTAAATAAAATACACCTACAGAAAAAAAATTTTAAAAATCATAAATTCAAGAATACCAAATCTGGAAACGAGTGTGACATCTCTACCCACCTTAAAAAAAATTCCTCCTCAGAATTCGCTATGCTAGTCGAGCTGATCTCCAAACAAGAAAACTCATAGACCAAGTAGAAGACTCATGATCTTATCAGGAAACTCAAGATCCAGAAAACCTTATCAAATACCAAATCTCATGAACTACAGCTAACTGAATACTAAGCATAACAAAATAGGCAGGTAATAAAAGCAACATCAATATAAATAAAGGTGCAAGAAATCCAAACAATCAAAAGAAAGAGAAAGAACTTGAGGCATACGAATACATATGTCTTCCGAGTCAGTCAAAATAGGAACCCATCCTCGCTGGCCTATACTGACTCCCAAAAATGGACAGGGATCAAGTCTCGAGATAAATTCGTACTAACAACTTAGTCAAGAACATGAGTCTGCCCAGGACGTACCTTCATAGTCGGGACATATGACATGCATCATGTATCACGAGATACGAAGGCAAAATAGTGAGATGAAAGATCATCTCCACTCGCCGAATATACGAAACCCAAAAGATATGACTGAAGGAAGCTCAAAACTAACCCAACTTTGCATGCCAACATCTCGGAGTTGCTATTTTGGTCTGGTGCTGACCTTGTGGCTGTGGTCTCTGTTGACCCAACTATTGTCGCCTTTGACGGAACATCAGCGCCTGCGTCAATAACGGACACCGAGCAATTGGCCTCTTTGATTGTACTAAGTCCCGATATGACACTACTCCCGGAGCTGGTGCTAACAGTAGCTGATGAACTGGCCCTCCTGGCCTTTGTATCAAGGGACAAGTGACAATCCTGTGGTTCGAACTACTGCACCTTATGCATAGCCCATTCGCTATCCTGCACATATCCTGAGTGTGACCTCCTTTGCACAATAGGTACAACCCATTGGATTCTCCGAGTGTTGTTGTTATGGCTTCCTCGTTCGCTGTTGTTGAACTATGTCGTCGACCTCTATGGTACTGAATCATGGACGAGAATGCCAGGCACTGGTGCTGACATCTGAGGTGCTATTGTTGTTCTGTCTATATGTAAACTCCCTCGACCAGATTTTAGTAATTTAGGATTAATTTTAGCTAATTAGAATTTCTGTAACTTTTTAAAAATTATTTTGTTTACATATCCTATTGATTGTGCACCTGTACTTCACATAATTAATTAGAGCATTACACTAGCTGTATTTCCCAAACAAAATTCACATACCTGCCCTAGACTTGTTAAACTATTTTTCTGATTTTTGTGCAACTCCCAGATGCTTAATTTTGAGCTTCGTTTGAGACGCACAAGTATCGTTACAAAAGTTTGAATTTAATTCCTATTTTATTTCTTGCTCTTTAACTATCTTTGTACCCCTAGAGATTAAGGACCAACCTGCACCAGTTTTGCCCAAACAAAAATACGTTAATATTCTACTTTGAATATACTACAATTAGTATATTGACACCGTAGTAAAATTATGGCCCTAACTGCCTCTAAATAATTATAGAACACCGTGCGCAGTATTTATTAAATAATAAATACGATGACCCGTATCACCAAGAAACCAGGCCCTGCCCCTGCCCAGAATCACCCCCAACCCCTCAGGACCCTCCCACAGCTTTTCCCTCTCAATTCTGAGCATTTTAGTATTTTCTGGGAACAGGATAATTTATCAGACAAATTTCGTAATTACGCAAAATACCAATTTAGGGACCTATTTGCAATTTATGAAATTTCAGGAGTTTTTATGCAAATTTCCAGTGTGAGGTGGCATCACCTCATTGGCTGGTGAATGTGGACCGCACACGTGTCATGTGGGACCCAAATAAATATCTTTTTGGCTGCTAAAAATATCCAAAAACCTAAATACCCAAAACACCCCTAGACTTCCCTCTATTTACAACCCTGCCACTCCCCCTAAACCTATATAACCCGACCCCCCCTCTCATTCCCAACTCACTCCACACCCTCTCCGGCCACCCTCCGCCCACCGGACCCCTGCCCAACCCCTCGCCACCTCCCTTCCCTCCTCTCCGACCACCGGAGCCCCGCCCTAGCCGGCCGCTCCGCCGCCGGCAGCCCCCACAAGCCAACTCCACCAATACCAACACCCACCGCCACCACCACCCGAACCACTTCCACCACCGCCTCCGGCCGTCGTCGACCACCGCCACCACCCCCAAATGCCTCGCCACCACCTCCTCCACCGTTCCGACCAACCCCCTGCCACCCCCGACCACCACAGCCGCCGCCCTCACCTCCACAGCGCCCCGACCCCTCTCCCCGACTGCACCACCACCCCCATCCTGACCGCCTCCAGCCACCTCCACCGCCACCGTAGACCCCCACCACCACTACCAAACTCACCGCCACCATCTCCTCCGCCGATCCCCCGCCCTGCACCGACCGCACCACCGCCGCTGACGCCGCTGCAAGCCGGCACTGCTGCTGCTGCTGTTAGCTGCTGCTGCCGTTGCAGCCGTCCCTCCGGCCGGCCGCCGTCAGCTCCGCCGCCTTCCTCCCGCCGGCGACTCGCCGTGGGCCCCCCTGCCACCCTGTCAGGTATAATACGCATGTATTATACAAAAATACCTAAATATACCTATATGCATGTATATATGTATATATTATAAGTATAAATGTGTATATAATTATATATATTAATATATATATATTAATATATATTATTATTATGTAATTAATATTATATGATTACTAATAATATAATACTGTATAAATACAGTATATAGGTATTTATATTTTCTGCATTTTTATTTTATATATATATATATATATATATATTAATTATATATATACATATAGTATATATGTATATATATATATATATATATATATATATGTATATATATATATATATATATATATATATATATATATATATATATATATATATATATATATATATATATATATATATATATATATTTATATATATATATATGTCTTTATGTATATTATCTATATACTATTATATATATATATATTAAATATACTGTGTACAGTAAAATCAGCAGATATGAAACTAATTTATGCTCAACAGTAAAATCAGCAGATATGAAACTATGCGTAGCACCTGAATCGAATAAGACTCTAGCGGGTAATTCTCGGTAAAGTAAGGTACCTGTTACAACAGTGTCGGATAGCGATGTCTCATCCCGAGTCAATGCATAGACTCGGCCCTGAGCACCCTGGCGTTGTGGATTTACTGGCACAGCATTTGCATCACTTGCTGGAGGCCCTTTGTTTTGATTTCCATTTCCCTGATTTGGCTTGCCCTCACGGCAGTTAAACTGTTTGTGACCCAGGCGACCACATTTGAAACATCCTTGAACCCGACATTCATTCACTTTATGCCCTGATTTGCCGCACCGGCTGCAGTTCAGTGATTGGGATTGGCCCCTATTATCAGACGTATGCGAACGCTTGTGTGCTCCAGACCCTCCCGTTTCATGAGGACGTTTATTGTTATTGGTACGGGGGGTTTGCACCTCGGTCTTTGGAAGAGGGCGCCCAAAGATCCGTTCGCTGTTCAGAGCCGCTTCATAACATTCCCTATATGTTTGGCATCTTTGGTTGATGACGTCCCTACGCAAATCGTCATTCAAACCTTTCTGAAATCGATAGCACCACGCCTGCTGATTAGGCAAGAAGTGCCCTGCGAACTTAGCCAGTTTAGCGAATACTGAGTCGTAATCGTCAACAGACAAACTTTCTTGCACCAGATTACTGAAGTCGTCTTCTTTTTGTTGACGCACGGCTCGGGGAATATATTGTTCAATGAAGGCAGATTTGAACATTTTCCAAGTAATTTTACAGTTGGAATTGGCATCGTAAATTCCTTGCTTCGTTGCCTCCCACCAATCATGCGCACGTAGTTCCAGCTGAACCGATGCACAGGCAACTCGCTTGGATCCCCGGATGCCAACCAGGTTGAAAAGTCCCTCCAGCTTAGCAATCCACCCCAATACCACGTCCGGCTCCGCTCGTCCGTTGAACGTAGGGGGATGCATTTTTGTGAACTCTGCTGCACGGCAGGAGTTCCTTGCTGTAGGCTGAGTCTCTTCTGACTCGTCTTCTACCGCCACGGCTGGCGGCGTGACAGGCGTCGCTGCGGATGTCCCGTTGCTCGGTACCAGGGATGCAATCAGTTGCATCATTATATCCATTTGCTTCTGTTGAGAAGCAAACTGCGCTTGTATGTTAGCTTGTTGGGTAACAGCTTGTTGTTGCTGCGCCTCCATGAGGTGCATAAGCCGTTCCGCCATTCCAGTTGAACCCGCTCCTCCGGATTCTCCAGAGCTTGCTGGATCGCTCTGAATGGGTTGAGCACTGCTGGCAGTTGCAGTGTTCTTCTTAGTCATGGCTACAAAAGAGAGTAACTTGTTAACACTCCAAAAACGATAGATTTTATATCTATGGGCTCATTGTATAAGCGACTCTTCCCATGCAGCGGACGCCGAACGCAACTCAATTGAGAGGCGCATCAAACTCCTTTATAATCTTTTGAAATCCCGTGGAAGTAAAGCCTAGGCTCTGATACCAATATGTCACGCCCCGATCCCGAAAGGGTCGGTCGTCCTCGCTTGATCCTTTACGGAACCGATTCGTCCTCGCTTGGGGCGTGATGCCGTACGAGCCTGGAGTTGCGCTCGTACAAGGCAAGAACTTGCAGTTATAGGAACCCATTTTGAAACACAATTTATAAAACACATTCACAGAGATTTGAACACAGTGCAGGAAGAAACATGCTTTTTCATTGATAAATCAGAGTAATTTACATAGAGTTTACATTGATGCGCCTCTCGGCTACTTGATTTGCATTACAAAAGATAAACTCAAAAGGCAGGGCGCGCTCCATCAGATAGTCCACGTCGTTCATACATTACGCCCTTGTATAGGTTGAAAGTCCAAGCCTCCAAAATGATCTGACTCCAACTATACTTCAAAATAGAGGTGCTCCTAACGCCTCCTCGTCTATCCACTAGCGTTGCACCGTTTGAGTGCCTGAAATAGTTGCCCACAACGTGGGTCAGTACTCAACTTGTACTGGTGAGCGGGATAAACCCACTCGACTAAATCGACACTAGCTTATTAGGGGCGAGCTGCATTAAGATGACTTCTATAAAGAGGCAAGTGAATTCAATTCATATCAGTTGCATGTTTTGATAGGAATGAAAATAATATCGAATCCAACCAGTGCATCGATTGCTTACTCAACCGATGCACGCCTTCCCTGCAACGAAACACAAGTATACTTACCATCTGCACAAGACAATAAATTAGCATGTGTTCTAGTCTATGCGGTCATTGGTGTGATCGACACCTTAGGGACATATTCAAGCATTAGCGGCGCGCCCTATCAGCCCGGGTAGCAAGCCCTGCTGGAGGTCCCGCAATGCATCGTGACGAGCACGAATCAAATATTTCCCTCCGGATCGATACGGTTTTAGTGCCCCGGAAAGCCGTTTCGAGAAAATGCCAAACCTTGTGCACAAGTTGTCCCAGACCATGCAAATGCATGAACAATTTATATATCATACAATGCATCGAATTAAACAAAAGAAGTTAAGCAGCAATATATATCTCATGCAACAGTTCATATTTTCTCAGCGCGGTGTTCCGATTCAGTTATCCCATAAGTTCAAAACTCTATCCGAGGCACTAGGCCGCCACCAACAACCAACTCTTTCTTATAAACAAGCTCAATTAATAAGGTGTGCAAGCATATAGTAAATTTAGTCTACAAATCCCATGTTCCTTTCTTAGTGGCTGGCATGCATTGTGGCAAAGGATTTTCTAGGCGTCCAACCGGGCATCATCGAGTGAACGTTTGAAACATTAAAGATGTTGGTGTGAAGAAGTAGGAAAGAAGGGTCCAAACCACTCACTGGTTAAGGAAAAGGTAGCTGAAACAAAGATTCCCGCCTAGCGACGATCAAACGTCAGTTACGCGGACCTGCACAGCACGAGCACCAATTAGAATCTTGCCTATCCTTCCTTGCCGAACTCCCCAAGAATCAAAGCTCTAAACGATAAAACCAGCAGTGAAAACCAAGCAAATCGAAAGCAACACCAAATCAAATCCCAAAGCGGCAATCAAGAAAACCAAGCAACCAAACACGAAAACTATTGGACTCGTTTCAATAGAGGCCTTTTCATGAGTTGGAAAGGATCATCGCATTTCGTCCGTGGCAAGAAGATGCCGAAGTTCTAAGTTATGACTCAAACGGACTAGCCACAAGCCCAATTACGTAGTGCACATCCCGGTCGGATCGGGATTTGAGGCACTACATAATATACCACTAAGAAAAAGTTTCGACCCGAAACTTAAGAACAAGGCCGACCCGAAACGTAAGAACAAGGCCCTACCTCCGACTGAATGAACAATGAAGGATACTTCTCCTTCATCTCCGATTCTAACTCCCACGTTGATTCCCCAACAGAATGGTTCCGCCACAGCACGCGAACCAAGGACATCGTACGGTTGCGAAGTACTTTTTCCTTACGATCCAGAATCTGCGCCGGCTCCTCTGAGTATGACAAATCCGTGCGCAATTCCAATTGTTCGAAGCTAACCACATGACTAGGGTCATGCACATACTTCCGGAGTTGGGATACGTGGAATACATCATGCACTTCTGCCAAGGCGGGAGGTAGTGCTATCCTGTACGCCACAGCTACAACTCGTTCCAGTATCTCAAAGGGGCCAACAAACCGGGGACTCAGTTTGCCCTTCACGCCGAAACGCATCACACCTCGCATCGGCGTCACTTTCAAGAAGACATGATCCCCGACCAAGAATTCCAAGGGTCTTCTATGTGCATCAGCATAACTTTTCTGTCGGCTCTGTGCTGTGCGGAGTCTTTCCCGAATCAAGCGAACTTTTTCAACTGCCTGCTCTACCAGCTCTGGCCCGAGTACCTGCCGCTCGCCGACTTCGTCCCAACAGATTGGAGATCGACACCTTCGCCCATATAGTGCTTCGAACGGTGCCATCTGGATGCTTGATTGGTAGCTGTTGTTGTACGCAAACTCTGCCAATGGAAGATGCGTGTCCCAACTAGTCTTTAAATCAATAGCACACAGCCGTAACATATCTTCAAGTATCTGATTTGTCCTCTCTGTCTGTCCGTCAGTCTGCGGGTGATATGCGGTACTGAACTGTAGCTTGGTCCCCAAAGCAGCTTGTAGACTAGTCCAGAAACGAGATAAGAAGCGTCCGTCACGGTCAGAGACGATTGAGGCAGGTACTCCGTGTAATCAGACAATCTCATCTATGTAAATTTGTGCTAACTGATCGACGCTCCAAGTAACTTTTATGGGAAGAAAGTGGGCTGATTTGGTCAAACGATCAACTATGACCCAAATCGCATCGTGCCCCCGTGGCGTCTTCGGAAATCCCACAATAAAATCCATAGTGATGTTGTCCCATTTCCACTCGGGAATAGCGAGGTTCTGAAGTTCCCCGCCGGGCCTCTGATGCTCAGCTTTCACCTGTTGACAGGCCATGCACTGTGACACAAAGGTCGCCACATCCCGCTTCATACCGTGCCACCAGAAGGTCCTGCGCAAGTCCTTGTACATCTTAGTGCTCCCCGGATGTAAAGAATACTTCGCGTAGTGTGCTTCCGCCATAATTTCCCTTCGGAGTTCTGGGTCGCTAGGAACACATAGCCTTCCTTTCATCTGTAAGGCCCCATATTCGCCTGCCACAAAGTCAGACGTCTTCCCCTCCGAGATCAATCCGCGCACCTTCGCTAAGAACTGATCGCCCTCCTGAGCTGATTTGATTCTACCACGTAAACCCAGTTCAAGATGGAGTGGTGCCAGCTGCACTCCTTGATGCCGAACTCAAAATTCGATGCCCATCGCCTCAAGATCTCGAAGTAAACGGTTGTCTATAGATAACGAGCCCACGTGCTTCCGACTCAGAGCATCAGCAACGACGTTTTCCTTGCCCGGAGTATACGCGATCGTTAGGTCATAGTCCTTAATAAGTTCTAGCCAACGCCGCTGTCGGAGGTTCAATTCCCGCTGGGTGAATAGATACTTGAGGCTCTTGTGATCTGTGAAGATTTTGCAAGCAACACCATAAAGATAGTGCCTCCACAACTTCAGAGCAAACACGATTGCAGCCAATTCCAGATCATGCGTCGGGTAGTTTTTCTCGTGCGGCTTCAGTTGCCTAGAGGCGTACGATATTACCTTGTCCCTCTGCATGAGCATACACCCTAAGCCGAGTCCTGAAGCGTCGCTGTATATCTGAAACTCTTCTACCCCATCAGGAAGTGCAAGAATCGGAGCTGAAACAAGACGCCGCTTAAGTTCCCGAAAGCTGGCTTCGCAGTCATCATCCCATTCGTATGCAATCCCTTTCTGAGTAAGACGAGTCATAGGCGAGGCCAGTTTAGAGAAATCCTTCACGAACCTACGGTAGTATCCCGCAAGGCCCAGAAAGCTTCGAACTTCGCTGGCTGACGTAGGTTGCTTCCAGTCCACCACCGCTTCTATTTTCTTGGGGTCTACGGCGACGCCTTCGGCTGAGATGACATGACCAAGGAACGCCACGCTGTTCAACCAGAACTCACACTTGCTGAGCTTAGCGAACAACTGATGGTCTCGTAATGTCTGCAGCACGATCTTCAGGTGTTCTTTGTGCTCCGCCTCGTTCTTGGAATAGATTAGTATGTCGTCTATGAACACGACTACAAACTTATCCACAAACGGCCGAAACACGCGGTTCATCAGATCCATGAAAGCTGCAGGGGCGTTCGTCAAACCGAACGACATCACGAGGAACTCATAGTGTCCGTAACGGGTTCTGAAGGCAGATTTTTGAATATCCTCTGATTTGATTTTCAACTGGTGATACCCTGACCTGAGATCAACTTTAGAGAAAACTGTGGCACCTTGCAGCTGATCAAACAAGTCATCTATTCTTGGCAAAGGGTACTGATTCCGCACGGTCGCTTTATTCAGTTCTCGGTAGTCAATGCACAGCCGCATGGATCCATCTTTCTTTTTCACGAACAGCACCGGAGCGCCCCAAGGAGAAACGCTTGGACGAATGTATCTTCGGTCCAACAGGTCTTGCAACTAAACTTTAAGTTCCTTAAGCTCTGCTGGGGCCATGCGATAAGGTGCCTTCGATATCGGTCGCGAATCCGGAAAAGTGTCAATGCTGAATTCGATCTCACGATCAGGAGGCATTCCAGGCAGCTCGTCTGGGAACACGTCGAGAAAATCTGCAATGACTTCAGCCTGAGCTGCATCTGCACATTCCCGCCGGGTGTCTCGAACAGAAGCTAAGTACCCTTCACAGCCCGAATGCAACATACGCCTAGCCAAAATTGCTGATATCACCATTGCTGTCTTCGGTGCAGCGCTGCACGAATAGTAGAAGTCTGCCTCGCCGGGTAGATGGAATACGACTCGCTTCTCCGCGCACTCGATTGTTGCATGGCAAGCACCCAACCAATCCATACCGAGAATAATATCATAATCCTTGATGTCTAGTACAATGACATCTAAGGAAAGCTTCCTACCTCCGATGCAAATGTAACCATCCCTACAGATCGCATGGGCGGGCATGTCGACTCCCGAAGGGGTACTTACGCAGAGGTTCATATTTAAAGCAGTAGAAGCTAATTTATGCTCAACAGTAAAATCAGCAGATATAAAACTATGCGTAGCACCTGAATCGAATAAGACTCTAGCGGGTAATTCTCGGTAAAGTAAGGTACCTGTTACAACAGTGTCGGATAGCGATGCCTCATCCCGAGTCAATGCATAGACTCGGCCCTGAGCACCCTGGCGTTGTGGATTTACTGGCACAGCATTTGCATCACTTGCTGGAGGCCCTTTGTTTTGATTTCCATTTCCCTGATTTGGCTTGCCCTCATGGCAGTTAAACTGTTTGTGACCCAGGCGACCACATTTGAAACATCCTTGAACCCGACATTCATTCACTTTATGCCCTGATTTGCCGCACCGGCTGCAGTTCAGTGATTGGGATTGGCCCCTATTATCAGACGTATGCGAACGCTTGTGTGCTCCAGACCCTCCCATTTCATGAGGACGTTTATTGTTATTGGTACGGGGGGTTTGCACCTCGGTCTTTGGGAGAGGGCGCCCAAAGATCCGTTCGCTGTTCAGAGCCGCTTCATAACATTCCCTATATGTTTGGCATCTTTGGTTGATGACGTCCCTACGCAAATCGTCATTCAAACCTTTCTGAAATCGATAGCACCACGCCTGCTGATTAGGCAAGAAGTGCCCTGCGAACTTAGCCAGTTTAGCGAATACTGAGTCGTAATCGTCAACAGACAAACTTCCTTGCACCAGATTACTGAAGTCGTCTTCTTTTTGTTGACGCACGGCTCGGGGAATATATTGTTCAATGAAGGCAGATTTGAACATTTCCCAAGTAATTTTACAGTTGGGATTGGCATCGTAAATTCCTTGCTTCGTTGCCTCCCACCAATCATGCGCACGTAGTTCCAGCTGAACCGATGCACAGGCAACTCGCTTGGATCCCCGGATGCCAACCAGGTTGAAAAGTCCCTCCAGCTTAGCAATCCACCCCAATACCACGTCCGGCTCCGCTCGTCCGTTGAACGTAGGGGGATGCATTTTTGTGAACTCTGCTGCACGGCAGGAGTTCCTTGCTGTAGGCTGAGTCTCTTCTGACTCGTCTTCTACCGCCACGGCTGGCGGCGTGACAGGCGTCGCTGCGGATGTCCCGTTGCTCGGTACCAGGGATGCAATCAGTTGCATCATTATATCCATTTGCTTCTGTTGAGAAGCAAACTGCGCTTGTATGTTAGCTTGTTGGGTAACAGCTTGTTGTTGCTGCGCCTCCATGAGGTGCATAAGCCGTTCCGCCATTCCAGTTGAACCCGCTCCTCCGGATTCTCCAGAGCTTGCTGGATCGCTCTGAATGGGTTGAGCACTGCTGGCAGTTGCAGTGTTCTTCTTAGTCATGGCTACAAAAGAGAGTAACTTGTTAACACTCCAAAAACGATAGATTTTATATCTATGGGCTCATTGTATAAGCGACTCTTCCCATGCAGCGGACGCCGAACGCAACTCAATTGAGAGGCGCATCAAACTCCTTTATAATCTTTTGAAATCCCGTGGAAGTAAAGCCTAGGCTCTGATACCAATATGTCACGCCCCGATCCCGAAAGGGTCGGTCGTCCTCGCTTGATCCTTTACGGAACCGATTCGTCCTCGCTTGGGGCGTGATGCCGTACGAGCCTGGAGTTGCGCTCGTACAAGGCAAGAACTTGCAGTTATAGGAACCCATTTTGAAACACAATTTATAAAACACATTCACAGAGATTTGAACACAGTGCAGGAAGAAACATGCTTTTTCATTGATAAATCAGAGTAATTTACATAGAGTTTACATTGATGCGCCTCTCGGCTACTTGATTTGCATTACAAAAGATAAACTCAAAAGGCAGGGCGCGCTCCATCAGATAGTCCACGTCGTTCATACATTACGCCCTTGTATAGGTTGAAAGTCCAAGCCTCCAAAATGATCTGACTCCAACTATACTTCAAAATAGAGGTGCTCCTAACGCCTCCTCGTCTATCCACTAGCGTTGCACCGTTTGAGTGCCTGAAATAGTTGCCCACAACGTGGGTCAGTACTCAACTTGTACTGGTGAGCGGGATAAACCCACTCGACTAAATCGACACTAGCTTATTAGGGGCGAGCTGCATTAAGATGACTTCTATAAAGAGGCAAGTGAATTCAATTCATATCAGTTGCATGTTTTGATAGGAATGAAAATAATATCGAATCCAACCAGTGCATCGATTGCTTACTCAACCGATGCACGCCTTCCCTGCAACGAAACACAAGTATACTTACCATCTGCACAAGACAATAAATTAGCATGTGTTCTAGTCTATGCGGTCATTGGTGTGATCGACACCTTAGGGACATATTCAAGCATTAGCGGCGCGCCCTATCAGCCCGGGTAGCAAGCCCTGCTGGAGGTCCCGCAATGCATCGTGACGAGCACGAATCAAATATTTCCCTCCGGATCGATACGGTTTTAGTGCCCCGGAAAGCCGTTTCGAGGAAATGCCAAACCTTGTGCACAAGTTGTCCCAGACCATGCAAATGCATGAACAATTTATATATCATACAATGCATCGAATTAAACAAAAGAAGTTAAGCAGCAATATATATCTCATGCAACAGTTCATATTTTCTCAGCGCGGTGTTCCGATTCAGTTATCCCATAAGTTCAAAACTCTATCCGAGGCACTAGGCCGCCACCAACAACCAACTCTTTCTTATAAACAAGCTCAATTAATAAGGTGTGCAAGCATATAGTAAATTTAGTCTACAAATCCCATGTTCCTTTCTTAGTGGCTGGCATGCATTGTGGCAAAGGATTTTCTAGGCGTCCAACCGGGCATCATCGAGTGAACGTTTGAAACATTAAAGATGTTGGTGTGAAGAAGTAGGAAAGAAGGGTCCAAACCACTCACTGGTTAAGGAAAAGGTAGCTGAAACAAAGATTCCCGCCTAGCGACGATCAAACGTCAGTTACGCGGACCTGCACAGCACGAGCACCAATTAGAATCTTGCCTATCCTTCCTTGCCGAACTCCCCAAGAATCAAAGCTCTAAACGATAAAACCAGCAGTGAAAACCAAGCAAATCGAAAGCAACACCAAATCAAATCCCAAAGCGGCAATCAAGAAAACCAAGCAACCAAACACGAAAACTATTGGACTCGTTTCAATAGAGGCCTTTTCATGAGTTGGAAAGGATCATCGCATTTCGTCCGTGGCAAGAAGATGCCGAAGTTCTAAGTTATGACTCAAACGGACTAGCCACAAGCCCAATTACGTAGTGCACATCCCGGTCGGATCGGGATTTGAGGCACTACAACAAGCATCAAATGTTCCAAGTCTAGTTGTTATCTTGACTCAGATTATTATTATTATGGTATCGTTGATCAGAACGCATGAGTCAGATTATTAGAGTGAAGACTTGGAAGAAGAGCTAGCTAATTTGGATGGTAGCCACTCGCTAGTTGGTGAATCAGAGAAAAGAAATGAGGAGATCTTCAGGACTCTGCTTGGGCATCGCCTACTCGATCACCTGCTCGCAGCAACATATGATCAATATCTCTCTGCCTCGGTCTCCCAGAATTCGATACAAAATGCGAAGTTCACAGAACGAAGTCAACAAATCCATCTAAATTGTTCAAGAAAACGCAAGTCATAACCAACGAGAAAGCAACCAAGCTGCATAAAAAACGAGCAACGAAAACAAACGCAGCAGAAAGGCCCCTCGCGACTCTGCCGCCAAGTCCTTCTTTGAGGCATGATCCGCTGAAAATGGGACTTGATTCCGAAGAAATCAATCCAAAACAAGGAAAGGATCTTGATTCAATCTATCCCGATCGAACGATACCAAGTTTTTCTTAGCCGCGCTCCCCGAAAAGGGGGAACATAGTACTACAATACGTACCAATATTGTCCTCGAATTATATTCACTTAGCTGGATGGTTTACCCCCATTTACTTTATTCAGTATTTATATTCGGCATATACTTTTTATATCTTGTTACGTCCCTCTGAGGACCTGGTTTCCTGTCAGGTTAGTTGAGTTGGACACAAAGATATTTCGCTGGATGGTTGATGAGTGCTTATTTTCTTACAGGTATTATCCTTCCATGGTATATATGCTTCGTTCTGTCATTTGTATCTGCTTAGTTTTTGTAGACATGATATTTTTTTCGAGTCTATTTGGGAAGTATGATTATTAAGCTGCAGACTGATAGTCATATTTATCTTTTTTTTATTCCTACCATATGGATTAAGATATAGATAGTTGTTGGATGTTAGATATAGATATTTAGCTTGATCACTTGACCGTTGACAGCGTAAGTACACTTCGTCGGGTCTATATAATTGAAAAGCCCTACGGAGTTGTACCAGCTCGCCATTGCCACGTGTCTGGTTCTGCATATTTTAGGACTCGGCATGACACGCACCCCTACTGACAAGAGCATTTAATGCTCAGTGGTGGTCCACAAAAATTGAGCCACTAGCGGTTACATTAGGAGTCATAATTACTCTGACCTACAGGACACTTTGTGGTATGTGCAGACTGCGGCTATAAGACAAAATGCCAGCAACACAATAAAAGTCCCCATGCTACAGTATTCCCATGCAGCGTCCCCATGCGGCAGTATCCCCATGTGGTAGCGTCCTCATGCGGTGGTATTATTATGCGGCAGTATTTCCGTAAACCCCATGCGGCGGCATTAGCATGTGATAACGTCCCCATGCGGTAGTGTTATTTTGCGACAGTGTTCCCGTAAATCCCCATGCGGCAGAATCTTTCAGTTATAACAGACCATGATTCTCAAGTAGCTAATGCAGGCCACATGTCATGCTGACTAGGTCACATGACAGGTGTTAATAACCCAAGATCTCAGTAATAACCAATCTTAACAGATGCCATGTGGCAGTCAACCGCGACATGCGCACACAGGTTACAACTTCATTATGTTAAGAGGGCCATACGGCAGCCCAAAATTCGTGCATGTGCGCGCGCATCCATTCAGTTTAAATAGATATAAATAACAGGAACTCGTACATTCACAGACATAAACAAGGAAGAAGAGAGAGAAAATCCAAGATCCCAGTTGCTGTCTTTTCGTGCCAGTGATCCAAAGACTTCGCAACCCCTTCGTCGGTCGATCGTCAACAGAGTAAAGAGGTCAGTTGTAGTACTCGATCTCCATCTCCACACTTCCCCAAAATTAATTCAATTATACTTAGAGTTTATGTTTAGGAATTCTTTGTACTCTTCTCTTTGTTTTATTTTACAATCAAAGTTAGCAAAACTGATTTTTGTAATGGAAACAAATGTGCCTCGCTTCATGTGCAAAAAGTTTGCCACATCAGCATTCAGTTAGTATTCTAAGAAGAACAATGATTTCTACTCATAGACTATTTTCATTGGGCAGTGGTCCTAACAATAGTTTTTTTTCCACCGGACAGTGTATTTACTTAGAAAGACAAAAAACTACCATAAACTATTTTTCTATAAATAGCTATTTTTTCGAAGACAATATACATGACAGAGAAATACACATTTTAGCAATCCAATCACAACAAGTTTTTGTTCTCTTCGTGTTCTTGTACTTTTCAGTTCTCAAAGTATTGTCAGATTGTCAATGGAGCATAGGAATCATATGCTGATTCGACCTCCATCGCCATATCTCTCTAAAATCTCAACTCGGCTCAAAATTTTGTATTTCAACTCTTTTGTAAACCGATTTTGAGTTGTAACAAGTGTAAAGTTTTTCGAAAAGAGATTTTTTATACTTTTTATTTTCTATCCAAAAAACCCATAATTATAGTCTAGTTGGATCCCAAAATCGATCCTGCAAAATCATAAACAAAACACAAATAATCAGAAACTATATTAGGAGGTAAGTTTGTTACTAAGTCTAGTATAATCAACCTAGCTAGGGTAATAATCATAATTTATCTCTATCCTTTATTTCTAGTTTGGTTGAATTTATAAGAACCACACAAAAATACTAATTTAGTTCAAATATAATGATGAGGATATATATCATCCTAGAAATGAACCTATGGATTCAATAATATCTTCTATATATATTACTAATTTATAATAAATTTATTTATAAAATTTTAACTAACAACATGGTTATCTTAATAAAAACATCACTTTTAAAGTCTTTAACAAGTAATTTAGTATATAATCTTTATTCCCTTATCCGTAGTATATATATATATATATATATATATATATATATATATATATATATATACCTCCACGTGTGTTGCACGTAAAAATATATATTAAAAAATAATAAAAAATTAAATTATTTTAAAATGTTTAAAATATATTTTAATTAGAATTTGTTGTAGATATGTTTTTACAGTTTTGGATATTTGAGTCAGATAATACCATGTACTTAGTTCAAATATTTAAATCTATTTGAATTAAAATTTGTTAAACATTTTTAATATTTTTGATATTTTCTTTTATATTTAGTATTTAAATGATTTTAAATTTAGTATTTATGTTTGGTGGAAGAAAAGATTGGGTTACAGATGATGAGAAGAAAGTTGGTTTTAGATTTTTTTTAATCTCCCGTTAGTTTTTTTTATTGATTAAATTGGTTGAGTATTTATTAAGGGTTTGGACGGATAAGATGGAAGTTGGTTTAAGGTTTTATTTATCTACCGTAAGTAATTTTTAAATTTTTTAATTGATTGAGTATTTACTTACAGCTTAGACGGCTCACTTTTGAGCCGTTTAGAAGCCGTTTTATATAAGGAAGATATATATATCTTCCATTATATATATAAAAGCTACTTGTAAACTATTACTTATTGATAGGCTACATTGCAAAAAGAAGGATTTTCAAACATACTTTTTTCAGTTACTAACAATTTTTGACTGTTACAAATTACCAACGGTGAAGAATCATTAGGAACTAAAAAATCGTTAGTATAAATGGAAAAAAGTAAGTTTTTATATTAATAATGAATAATATTTTTTTTTAACACTTAAAACAGTTACACAATTTAATAAATTTTAAAAATAAAATAGAATCTCATGTGCGTGAAACGTGATAGATAAATGGGAGGTCACACTTTTGCTCATCCTTATTTTTTAGAGTATTTACCGGGTCACTACAAAACTTACTGGAGATTAGTCCAGTATCGGGACTAGTCCAGTTTTGTGGAACTTTTACTCAAGGCATCACTGTTGGGAACACGTGCTCTCTGATACCACGTGTTAGGCGCATCGCAGAAGCATTTTGCCAACCCACCTGAGATGACTAAACCAATCTACAAACACCAAGCACAGATGAAGATAAGTATATGGCGGTGACTACGTCACCTGGACAAATTCCAACCTTTATAACTCAGATAAAATTACAAGATTACAAAAAACTAATGTTGAAACCCTTTGCCCTAATAGGTTCAACCTCATTACCACACTCAAGAAGAAAAATAGAAGATTATAATTAAAATCACTCACCAACCCGTAGCAATCTCCCTAACCGAAGTTAACGACTCATCGATTAGATCTTCTTCTTCCTTCTGTCTTGGATGGCGAGTCCTAAGAGCAAAGAACGGGCTTTCTCTTAGATTTTCTGTGGACGAGCACCCCGAATCTCCAACTTGTGCTTGTTCTTTGTGCCTCCACCCTCCTCCCTATTTATAGGATGAGAAACATATTTTAGGTCATAATAGGATTTCCTAAATAGGAAACCATAAAATAATAATCCAATTACACATAAAATAGCCCAACACCAATTATGGACGTCCAAATATGGCAGATTAAATATTTGATATAAATTTAAAATCTAATCAAATCTTACATATAATATAGATTTCTAAATTATATGAAATCAAATCTTTGACCATATTTGGGCTCCAAAATTTACCAAATTCACACTAGACCACAACAATCTCCCCCTCTAGTCTGATGAGAGGGTGTTGACCCCATGGCTCCTCAACTGGACTCCATGCCTATCATTCCGTGACAGAAATCCTGCTCTCCCATGCCACTGATATCCAATCCTCGAGTTGTTTTGCATCTTCCGTCGTCTCCAGCTCCTCGACCGTCACATCGATGCTAGCTGCCATGCGTAGCACCACCTGCACTACTGGGATCCTGCCGATATTGATGACACGGCCAAGACCGAAGTCCCTGACGATAAGCCTCACCGTGAGTCTTGGTTGCATGTCCCCGACTTTCGTCTTCCACCGGAATGTGTTAACGTTCTGACGAGCTTTTTCACCCTTAGCTGGCCTAACCAAGCAGACGGTACAATTCTCCCGAGAATCGAACTCTTGAATCTGCCCACCTTTGTGTCCGAACCTGAAGCTCCCCATACACATGCGTCCTCGAGCAGAACATCACGTACTGTGCATGCCGTCGATGACCCACAGCTTTTCTTGAACTGTGTGAATGATGATGCTCCTGCCTTAGATTGAGTTTGCTGCAAACCTTGATCTCCTCCATGGCCTCGAATTGCTGAAACCAATGTCGTTCCGTAAAGTTTTGGCAAACCACCAGTCGCCAAAATTGGATCCGTAGAACAACCCCCACCTGGAGACCGACCAGCTGTCATAGGACCGACAGACTGACCCTCAATCTTTGACTCATCACCATTCGTCCCTTTGACTCGATGAACCAAATCCTCTGTATCCCTCAAAGTATCTTAAAGCCCCTCCAAGACAAGTTTCTGACGATCCACCTCATGCCGAATACCCCTCGAGCCTCCATCCGGTGTCTGTGTCCTGCTTGTACACCTCAGCGGCTTGAGCCTGTACATGCCACAACATAAATCTCCTCGAGCCAACTGCTGGAAACCCTTCGTATGCATCCAAACTTTGTCCCCAAACAAACTGCGACAACCATCATCCGCCAGCCTCCCTACCGAAACTAAGTTATAGCGCAAACTTGGTACATGTCGCACATTTTTGAGAACGAGCTTCTCACCAAGCTCCGTTGTCAAGTGCACATCACCGATGCCTACAACTGCAGTTGTCCCCTTGTTGCCCATCTTCACACGTCCAAACCTCCCACCGCGGTGTGACGTGAAGATCCTTCTATATGGAGTGGCGTGATACGACGCCCCCGTGTCCATGACCCAGTCGTCATCATGACACATGCTATAAGGTTCCTCTACGTCGGTTGCTGCGATGATGAGACCTCTCATAGCCGTAAAATCCTTCTGATCATCCTTGCCTTTTGTCACGACCCACACCCGGTATAGGGGTACGAGTGCGCGGGTACGTCCAGCCTATGCCGCAGCATCGGCGGTAGAACGCTGTCTAGGTCATGATACTAACTAAGCAATCTCACACGAGCATCCAATCTCCATAAGGAGGCACGGGTGACACAAAATAAATGAATTACATACTCAATCACATAACTACATCACGATAAGAAATCAAAGAAATAAAATAAAATACAACACAAGTCTAATGTAAATAAATCTAACTCAATAATAAATCCAAGTCTCAACAAAATGCCGGAGACAAATCCGGTACCAAAATAGACAACTGAGAACTAACTAGATAACTAGTCATTCCGGCTAAACCTCCCGGAATCACGACTGCACTACTAAGTCCAAGACTGCAGCTACTCACCCTGTGGTCCATAAGTATCAGATACCAGTCCTCTAGGCATAGTCTGGAAAATGTTTTCCAGTCAGGAAGGAGCAAAGTACATTTCTAATAGCAGTTCTATATCAATGATAAAAACTATGTAGCAGTATATAGATGGAAATATACAAGATGCATGTATATGTATGAGAAACATACAATAAAGGATATACTAAAAATACTGTAAGTAAATGCAGGAAAGGAAATAATATATCAATGAACAAGAATACTATGACTAAGTGTATGAGTACTAGCTTTAACATGTGATCGACTTGGGAACTTGATCAGGCTGGTTACATACGATTAGTTATGATTCATGTAAGGTTAGGCTAACCATTTGGTTAGCTATGATGCATGTAGAGGTCAGGCTAATCACATGTAACAGCTATGAAGCATGTAAATGGTCAGGCCGCACCCGACGTGAGATGTGGGGTGAGCTATGATGCATGTAGAGTTGGGTATGATCACATATCTACACTAAAATACTCCCCACCCCCGACTGGTATAGTAGATCCAACCATGGTACGCTATGGCACGGGATTCCCTAGGGAGGTAGCAAATCTCCCCGGAAATCAGTGTCTGTACATGTACAAGATAACAATGAAACAAGACTTGTACAAGCTACACCATGAACAAGGAATAATATCTCATGACGAGATCCGTATATACCAATCCGTGTAACCATTGTGTCAAGAGTATGGATATTTATACTAGATACAATGAACATAGGGGATATCATAAACAAGAAGCTAATCAGCGAATGTACTCGCCTTGGGTCCTTAGCTGGTAAAACCAATGTCCAGTCCCAGAGTATCGTCTGGAGGATCCAACAGTCCCATAAACATATAATAAATATAATATTTTGTATCAGATTCTACTTAACATAATCAAAATACACTGGCCTCAGGGCTATGCCAGGTATGGCACTGGTCAACTAGGGTCATCTAGTAGACAGACATCTATAACACATTACACCTATTTAACTAACATATACATTAATGTATATATACATATATACTGATTTTGAGGATGTACTATATATATATATATAGTATATACTAAGTGAAATTACACATATACCATATACGTATATATGTACATATTTATACGAAAATAAATATGTATATTATGCTACACATATATATATACTAAAATACGTTTTTATTAAACATATACCAAAATAAATATGTATATTTATATTTATATATACACCAATTAATAATTACATACATATACTAAAAATATATATATACATATATACCAATTTTATATATAGAAAATATATTAAGTATATACAATATATATATATATACATGTACCAATAATACATATACTAGAATACGTATATATATATATATATATATATAAATCATATTAAATATATATACATATACATATACATATACATATACATATACATTATGTATATGTATACATATACATACACACTATTAAATACATACGTATACATATACATATTAGACATTAATTAAATACACTTATACATATACATATATTAGTATATACACATATACGTATATACGCATATATACGCACATATATACACATATATATATACGCACATACGTGTACACATACACCTACGCACACATACGTATACAATTAAAGGAGGGAGAGGGAGAGGAGCTCACAGGGGGTTGGCCGGAGACCACTGGCCGGATTCGGGGTGTCTGTTGTAGTGCCTCAAATCCCGATCCGACCGGGACGAGCACTATGTAATTGGGCTTGTGGCTA
The DNA here is from genome assembly GCA_036927795.1 of Iris macrosiphon. Taxonomy (NCBI): domain Eukaryota; kingdom Viridiplantae; phylum Streptophyta; class Magnoliopsida; order Asparagales; family Iridaceae; genus Iris; species Iris macrosiphon. Next base: position 75,607,666 of record JAYESA010000006.1, read on the forward strand.
GTCCGTCTGAGTCATAACTTAGATCTCGGCATCTTCTTGCCACGGACGAAATGCGATGATCCTTTCCAACTCATGGAAAGGCCTCTATTGAAACTAGTCCAATAGTTTTCGTGTTTTGGTTGCTTGGTTTTCTTGATTGCCGCTTTGGGATTTTGATTTGGTGTTGCTTTCGATTTGCTTGGTTTTTGCTGCTGGTTTTATCGTTTGGAGCTTAGATTTTGGGGAGTTCGGCAAGGAAGGATATGCAAGATTTCTAACTCGGTGCTTGTGCTGTTTCAGGTCCGCGTAACTGACGTTTGATCGTCGCTAGCGGGATTCCTAGTTTCAGCCGCTTTTCTCTTAACCAGTGAGTGGTTTGGTCCCTTCTTTCCTACTTCTTCATGCCAACATCTCTAAGTTTCAATCGTTCACTCGATGATGCCCGGTTGGACGCCTAGGAAATCCTTAGCCACAGGCATGCCAGCCACTAAGAAAGGAACATGGGATTTGTAGACTAATTTATCATATGCTTGCACACCTTATAATTTGAGCTTGTTTATAAAGAAAGTTAGTTGTTGGTGGCGGCCTGGTGCCTCGGATAGAGTTTTGGACTTATGGGATAACTGAATCGGAACACCGCTTGAGAAAATATGAACTGTTGCATGAGATATATATATATATATGTTGCTGCTTTACTTCTTCTGTTTATTTTGATGCATTGTATGTAATATGAATTATTCATGCATTTGCATGGTCTGGGACAACTTGTGCACATGGTTTGGCATTTCCTCAAAACGGCTTTCCTGGGCACTGGAACCGTATCGATCCGGAGGGAAATATTTGATTCGTGCTCGTCACGATGCATAGCGGGACCTCCAGCAGGGCTTGCAACCCGGGCTGATAGGGCGCGCCGCTAATGCTTGAAATATGTCCCTAAGGTGTCGATCACACTAATGACCGCATAGACTAGAACGCATGCTAACTTATTGTCTTGTGCAGATGGTAAGTATACTTGTGTTTTGTTTCAGGGAAGGCGTGCATCGATTGAGTAAGCAGTCAGTGTACTGGTTGGATTCAATGCTATTTTCATTCCTATCAAAACATGCAACTAATATAAATTGATTTCACTTGCTTCCTTATAGAAGCTATCTTAATGCATGCTCGTCCCTAACAAGCTAGTGTCGATTTAGTCGAGTGGGTTCATCCCGCTCACCAGTACAAGTTGAGTACTAACCCACGTTGTGGGCAACTATTTCAGGCAATCAGACGGTGCAACGCTAGTGCGTAGCAAGGAGGCGTTAGGAGCACCTCTATTTTGTAGTATAGTTGGAGTCAGTTCATTTTGGAGGCATGGACTTCAATCTATACAAGGGCGTAATGTGCAAACGACGTGGACTATCTGACGGAGCGCGCCCTGCATTTTGAGTTATCTTTTGTAATGCAATTCAATAACCGAGAAGGCGCATCAATGTAAACTCTATGTAAATTACTCTGAATTATCAATGAAAAAGCATGTTTCTTCCGCATTTGTGTTCAAATCTCTGTGAATGTGTTTTATAAATTGTGTTTCAAAATGGGTTCCTAAAACTGCAAGTTCTTGCCTTGTGCGAGCGCAACTCCAGGCTCGCACGGCATCACGCCCCAAGTGAGGACAAATCAGTTCCGTAAAGGATCCGGCGAGGACGATTGACCCTTTCGGGATCGGGGCGTGACAGCTGTCGGGCTGCAGTATGAGGAGGAAACGCATGAGAAGGAAGACGGGGTGCTCGTCGGAGTTGAGCAGAGGGATGTCGGGGTGCAGGCTGATCGGAGGGAGGAGTTGGTGCCGGAGGGTGCTGGAGAAGGCCGGGAGGAGCTCGGGTTAGAGTTTGACGGGTGCAAGGGAGTCGGGTGTGGCGAGCTGCGCCGAAGTGCAGCGTCGGAGGGAAGAGTATGGAGGAGGTTTTGAAGTTCGTGGTGGTGGAGATATGGTGGAGGGGGCTGGTGAAGGCGTTCGGAGACTGGTCGAGGAGGAGGCAGGGGGTGGCGAGTGCCTGGCCGGAGTCGGGAAGGTGGTAGAGGGGGAAGAGGCTGGTGGTTGTGATGGCTATGGGGTCGACCGGTGTTCAGTCGGCAGGGGGTTGCTCGGAAAGAAGGTCGGGGTCGATGGAGGCTCCGGCAATGGCGGAGGCGGCAACCTTGCTGGGCTGAAGGTGGAGCGGGGTCAGCCAGACGGGTCTGCTCCGACAATGGAGGAGCTGTGTATTGGAGGAGGAGGCCGACGGCTAGTCGAGTTCAGGGGAACGGAGAAGCAGCGGGAATAAGGTCGTCTTGTGGCGGAGCAGCTCAGCTCAGCTCCGGAGGGAAGCTCGGCGGAGGAGTCTCGGATGAGTGGAGGGCCTGGTGGTGGAGAATGGTTAGGGGCCGCCGGAGTTGGACTTGGCCGGGTGGCCGCTCGGGAAGAGGCCGGGCAGGGGGAGATGGTAACAGTGGTGGTAGTGGTTTGATGATTCCCCCCCTCTCTTCAAATTCAAAAAAAAGAAGGAGAAGAAGAAGAAGGAAAGAAGAAGAAGAAGAAGAAAGGAAGAAGGAATGAAGAAAAATGTAAAGCCTACGGTTGGAGGCTTGTGAGGAGGTGGGGGTGTGCCTAGGTTTTGGGGATTAGGGCTTGTGATGGGACATTAAATAGGGAGAGGGTGTGTGGGAATGAATGGTGGTGATGGCTTCCATCTAGAATGGGTGGCCATGATTTGATATGGAGAAAATTTATTATTCATGGAGAGAGTTGGTTGACTAGTCAAATGTTGGGCTTCTCCATTTGGTTGAACCAATGGGGTGTTGACACCTAATGTAATAATTGCAAATTAGCCCCCTTAAATTTGGGTATTTGCACAGACACATGAAATGATAAAATTTTGGATGGGCGATTCGGTGTTTGGCATTTTGTAGGGTGAGGGGCATTGTGTGTGTTGTACGGGCTTAATTTGCAGGGTACTAGAATTAAACCAGGATTAACGGGATCAAACAAAATGGTATCCTCAATTTAATTAAAAATAAATACAAGCTGTGTTCTAAAATTAATTAGGAGTACATGGGACCAAAATCAGGTCGGGTCATCAATATCATTACTGAAGAAGACTCAGAGCAGAATATTACCCTAATTTGGGTCGTACGAAAAATAGGTCAAGATTGCCTCCAATTTCGATTGGAACGCACAACGATATAAAATTGGAATTTATTTAGAATTTAAATAAACGTCCGCGACGATTATTGTGTGGCTAAAATGAAGCACAAGATATAATAATTATGAGTTACAAAAATGGCAGAACGGAAGGCGGGCACGTCTAGGGTAATATTGTAAAATTTGTTGGAAGGCAAAAGCTAGGGTAGCGCTCCAAATATCGAAGCAACGACAGCACGCAACAATTAAATAAATTACGGTAATTAATTACGACCTCCAATAATTAAATTCTAAATAAAACGATTAAATACATAATCCCCATAATTCTGTCAGGTGTTTGTCTAGTGGGCTTCTAGGTCAAGTCTACCAGCTCAAACATTAATGAACACTGTAAATAATAATATATTTAATTACACATCTCACAAAATTATTTAATTTAAATACACCTATCGAGAAATCATTTAATATAAATACCATAATATTAATAATATATAAAAAGTCGAAAATACCCCTATTTTCAGAATGTGGTGGTGACAAGTCTACCCTCCTTAAAAGAATTTCGTCCTCGAAATTTAAAATCCTCATAGTAGTGTTTATTTATTATATTATTTTCCATCAACGGTTAAATTCACCAACCCACAAAATCTTGAAACAATCCACCTTGTCATTTCACAATTTTCAAAAATTCTGAATTTATTGTATTCCTGAAAAATCCTCGAAATAAAATCAGTCTCCATTTTTCTTACAATTTCCTCTGAATTTTTAAGTTAATTAAATACTCGAAATTTGATATCTACTCCTCAAATTTAATTTCAATCAATGCATATATAAAAATTGAATCTCGTCCCAAAAAGTCTGAATCCAAACAATAATCCATCAATGATCTTATTCTTCGGTTTCCTTTTTCCTCAAAATACTCAACAATGCGACACTTATAGATCCTTCAAATGCAACGTCCACAATATAAAATTTTAAAATTCATAACTTGCGGTCAAATAAATATAATGACAATCTCCTAAAATTCCTCAAGTGTTTTTTTTGATAGATATATCATAATCAATAATCATCAATCCTACCATATTAAATTCTTTACCTCTCATTTAAATTAATGTTTATCCTCAAATTTTAATGGTAATTTAATCATATCTCAATCTTGACAAAATCAATGATTCATCAAATCTGCCATATTAAATCCTTAACTCTTTATGCTTATCTTCCAAAATTTTAGCATCTCCTTTCTCTTGTCAAGTCATAACCTCTTCATAAATCTACTATGGTCAAACCCCAATAATCATGGTTTAAGAAAATTCTACCTACAGCCATGCAATCTAAGAAAATATGTAGGTCATGTGTCTTTTGTCATGGTATTGCAGTCTTTGTCAGGGTGTACTACTAGCTATATTCTAACAAGAAAATCATGAATACAAGCCACGGTACTAGGGAATCAATCAATTAGAAGATGAAAACAAACATGAGGAAAAGAAAAGAAGGAACCTGCTAACATATTTCTTGCAGTATCTTCTATCTTTAACATACACTTAACTCTGGCACATTCACTAACTAATTCCTATTCCTGTACACTGATATCCCTATCAACTAATCATTAGTCCACAAGACATCCATGATTACATCCTCATTGCATACACCTGCTTATTGATACCTAAATCTGATACCTAGAATCTCTAACACAATTATAGGTCAAATTATGCATGTAAAGTTTGATACCTTTATCTCTTTAGGTACCACACTCTACTACAAGTACACTCACTGCTAGTTCTCGTTCCTACTACATCTGTTCATACTAGTTGTACTTATCACTCAAGTGCACACCAAGTGCAACACATCATACTAAATACTGTTCTCCCTAATACAACTCTAGATGGACACCCAAGTCTGTTTGCAGTGCCATCTCAATCATGCTCAAGTCAACAGATCCTTATGCATGTATATCATCTACTTATATACTAATATATACTTCTCATCCACCATAAAATTAATCCTCAAAATAATCGTCAAGGTTTAACTTCTCGAACAATTTTAAAATAAAATGCATATATTTCCTCAAAAGTCAGATACTCAACATTGAAATAAAATTTTAATCACTTCTAAAATCTTTATAGACTTGACCAAATTTTTTTTTTATTCCTCAAATATTTAACATAGAATCTCAACTTCTCAAAATCCTTAAAAATAAAATTTCATTTCCACTTTTCTATTTAAATCTGCAAGCATACATATAAATACTCACAGTCTCTAATACTCGAGGTGCACTCAATACATCTATTGTCTACAACTGTGTACTAAAATTGTACTGCCCGAATCACTTGCACTATTACCTCCAAATGATCAAAGTTATCATTACATGTATTTTCTTCCATGATTTTCCAATCTATATCAACTGGTATATCATCTAATTATCATCACGCAAAGTGCTTACTGTTATTATCATCATTCTCGACTAATCCTCGATATAGAATCATTAGTACCCTTGGTATGATATCACTAGCTTCATTATTGGATCATCTCATCAAACTTATTAGAACTCATGATTATCTGTACCTTCTATAACACTCATGTTTCTTTACTCTCATGGGCAAGTATATGGTTCTCATCTCGATTGATGTATATGTATTTCTCTTTAATCTTTTACAGCCTGTTTAAACTAATTTGTGATACGCTTCACCACTTTCATTACCAATTCCGATATTTCTCTACTCATGACACCTCATTATAACTCTTTATGCATATATTTCTTTACTTTTAATACACCCGATATCAATCATCAAATTGAACATCATGCTCCATTAATCCTTAATACAATTCCTGGATACTTAATTGTTTTACATAGATCATTCAATTACATAATCATGATTATCCAGGACGGGTATGTTGGCTCTGATACTAACTCTTGGAACTATCACTGATACTCTATACTCTCCTTTACTCTCAGTAATATAATGATACCTATCCTAGAACTATTGTTACAAGGTACTATGCTATGGGTTAACTCTAGGTTAAGGCCTACTGCTCACATATCCAACTAGGAAACACTTACAAACTCACAAGCAATACTCAGTCAATACAGACATAATTACAAGTCATTAATTATCATACTTAACAAGGAATCCTCAAAGAATAGAAGCTCAAAAGGAACTGGGTTGAGGACTGAAGATGTTTCTACTACTAGCAACAAAAGAACGATAGAATAAAGTCTTGTATTAACATAAATAGATAAGTGTTGAGATGATACTTTAAGAACCAATTTAAGATATAATCTGATAATCATACATGTCTGCATGGCGCTCAGAATCCTCGCCACGCCAGTAAGCATAGGTGCGATAAACGACAGGTTCCGTAACTAAAGTCCGCATCCCTATAGTCATGTCATCTAGAATCTTCGCCATGCCAATCGGTACGGCTGCGATAAACTCTAGGTTCCATAACCAAAGTAGACGTTTCACCTTTCTCACTATTCTCATCAATATATGTCATCAGATGATATCATAAAGTTTAGTCCGTAAAATTCATCTCGATGAGAAATGAACTCAACAACGATACCAAGAATTAAATTTAACAACTGGTCAACAAGAATCAAACTCAATATCAACGAGTGAGGACGGACGGAAACAAGATGAAGGATTTAAATTGGAAATTGTAATAAGATTCTCAAGGGGTCATCCCAGGAATCTCTCAAGAATTTTGTGATTGAGTATCCTCTCTCATCCTAGTATCCTATGTCCTATATTCTATAGCAGGCACGCAGTAGTACAACTAATACATCGTACTACCACGATATCGCACAACTTGCGAAGTCTGACCTGCATGGGCCACCACTAAAAATGTGTCACGACCCACACCCGGTATAGGGGTACGAGTGCACGGGTATGTCCAGCCTACGCCGCAGCATCGGCGGTAGAACGCTGTCTAGGTCATGATACTAACTAAGCAATCTCACACGAGCATCCAATCTCCATAAGGAGGCACGGATGACACAAAATAAATGAATTACATACTCAATCACATAACTACAGCACGATAAGAAATCGAAGAAATAAAATGAAATACAACACAAGTCTAATGTAAATAAATCTAACTCAACAATAAATCCAAGTCTCAACAAAATGTCGGAGACAAGTCCGGTACCAAAATAGACAACTGAGAACTAACTAGATAACTAGTGGCTAAACCTCCCAGAATTACGACTGCACTACTAAGTCCAAGACTGCAGCTACTCACCCTGTGGTCCACAAGTGTCGGATACCAGTCCTCTAGGCATAGTCTGGAAAATGTTTTCCAGTCAGGAAGGAGCAAAGTACATTTCTAATAGCAGTTCTATATCAATGATAAAAACTATGTAGCAGTATATAGATGGAAATATACAAGATGCATGTATACGTATAAGAAACATACAATAAAGGATATACTGGAAATACTATAAGTAAATGCAGAAAAGGAAACAATATATCAATGAATAAGAATACTATGACTAAGTGTGTGAGTACTAGCTTTAACATGTGATCGGCTTGGGAACTTGATCAGGCTGGTTACATATGATTAGCTATGATTCATGTAAGGTCAGGCTAACCATTTGGTTAGCTATAATGCATGTAGAGGTCAGGCTAATCACATGTAACAGCTATGAAGCATGTAAATGGTCAGGCCGCACCCGACGTGAGATGTGGGGTGAGCTATGATGCATGTAGAGTTGGGTATGATCACATATCTACACTAAAATACTCCCCACCCCCGACTGGTATAGTAGATCCAACCATGGTACGCTATGGCACGGGATTCCCTAGGGAGGTAGCAAATCTCCCCGGAAATCAGTGTCTGTACATGTACAAGATAACAATGAAACAAGACTTGTACAAGCTACACCATGAACAAGGAATAACATCTCATGACGAGATCCGTATATACCAATCCGTGTAACCATCGTGTCAAGAGCATGGATATTTATACTAGATACAATGAACATAGGGGATATCATAAACAAGAAGCTAATCAGAGAATGTACTCGCCTTGGGTCCTTAGCTGGTAAAACCAATGTCCTGTCCCAGAGTATCGTCTGGAGGATCCAACAATCCTATAAACATATAATAAATATAATATTTTGTATCAGATGCTACTTAACATAATCAAAATACACTGGCCTCAGGGCTATGCCAGGTATGACACTGGTCAACTAGGGTCATCTAGTAGACAGACATCTATAACACATTACACCTATTTAACTAACATATACATTAATGTATATATACATATATACTGATTTTGAGGATGTACTATATATATATATATATATATATATATATATATATATATATATATATATATATATATATATATATATATATATATATATATATATATATATATATATATATATAGTATATACTAAGTGAAATTACACATATACCATATACGTATATATGTACATATTTATACCAAAATAAATATGTATATTATGCTACACATACATATATACTAAAATATGTTTTTATTAAACATATACCAAAATAAATATGTATATTTATATTTATATATACACCAATTAATAATTACATACATATACTAAAAATATATATATACATATATACCAATTTATATATAGAAAATATATTAAGTATATACAATATATATATACATGTACCAATAATACATATACTAGAATACGTATATATATATATATATATATATATATATATATATATAAATTATATTAAATATATATACATATACATATACATATACATATACATTATGTATATGTATACATATACATACACACTATTAAATACATACGTATACATATACATATTAGACATTAATTAAATACACTTATATATATATATATATATATATATATATATATATATATATATATATATATATATATATATATATATATATATATATATATATATATATATATAATCATATTAAATATATATACATATACATATACATATACATATACATTATGTATATGTATACATATACATACACACTATTAAATACATACGTATACATATACATATTAGACATTAATTAAATAGACTTATACATATACATATATTAGTATATACACATATACGCACACATATACATATATACGCACACATATACACACATATATATATATATATACGCACATACGCGTACACATACACCTACACACACATACGTATACAATTAAAGGAGGGAGAGGGAGAGGAGCTCACAGGGGGTTGGCTGGAGACCACTGGCCGGATTCGGGGTGGCTGCCGGGCTGCAGTAGGAGGAGGAAACGCAGGAGGAGGAAGACGGGGTGCTCGCCGGAGTTGAGCAGAGGGATGTCGGGGTGCAGGCTGATCGGAGGGGGGAGTTGGTGCCGGAGGGTGCTGGAGAAGGCCGGGAGAAGCTCTGGTCGGAGTTCGATGGGTGCAGGGGAGTCGGGTATGGCGAGCTGCGCCGGAGTGCAGCGCCAGAGGGAAGAGTATGGAGGAGGTTTTGAAGTTCGTGGTGGTGGAGATATGGTGGAGGGGGCTGGTGAAGGCGTTCGGAGACTGGTCGAGGATGAGGCAGGGGGTGGCGAGTGCCTGGCCGGAGTCGGGAAGGTGGTAGACGGGGAAGAGGATGGTGGTTGTGATGGCTATGGGGTCGACCGGTGTTCAGTCGGTAGGGGGTTGCTCGGAAAGAAGGTCATGGTCGATGGAGGCTCCGGCAATGGCGGAGGCGGCGGCCTTGCTGGGCTGAAGGTGGAGCGGGGTCGGCCAGACGGGTCTGCTCCGGCAATGGAGGAGCTGTGTATTGGAGGAGGAGGCCGGCGGCTAGTCGAGTGCAGGGGAACGGAGAAGCAGCGGGAATAAGGTCGTCTTGTGGCGGAGCAGCTCGGCTCCGGAGGGAAGCTCGGCGGAGGAGTCTCGGATGAGTGGAGGGCCTGGTGGTGGAGAACGGGTAGGGGCCGCCGGAGTTGGACTTGGCCGGGTGGCCGCTCGGAAAGAGGCCGGGCAGGGGGAGATGGTAACAGTGGTGGTGGTGGTTTGATGATTCCCCCCCTCTCTTCAAATTCAAAAAAAAGAAGGAGAAGAAGAAGAAGGGAAGAAGAAGAAGAAGAAGAAAGTAAGAAGGAATGGAGAAAAATGTAAAGCCTACGGTTGGAGGCTTGTGAGGAGGTGGGGGTGTGCCTAGGTTTTGGGGATTAGGGCTTGTGATGGGACATTAAATAGGGAGAGGGTGTGTGGGAATGAATGGTGTTGATGGCTTCCATCTAGAATGGGTGGCCATGATTTGATATGGAGAAAATTTATTATTCATGGAGAGAGTTGGTTGACTAGTCAAATGTTGGGCTTCTCCATTTGGTTGAACCAATGGGGTGTTGACACCTAATGTAATAATTGCAAATTAGCCCCCTTAAATTTGGGTATTTGCACAGACACATGAAATGATGAAATTTTGGGTGGGCGATTCGGTGTTTGGCGTTTTATAGGGTGAGGGGGCGTTGTGTGTTTTGTACGGGCTTAATTTGCAGGGTACTAGAATTAAACCAGAATTAACGGGATCAAACAAAATGGTATCCTCAATTTAATTAAAAATAAATGCAAGTTGTGTTCTAAAATTAATTAGGAGTACATGGGACCAAAATCAGGTCGGGTCATCAATATCATTACTGAAGAAGACTCAGAGCAGAATATTACTCTAATTTGGATCATACGAAAAATAGGTCAAGATTGCCTCCAATTTCGATTAGAACGCACAACGATACAAAATTGGAATTTATTTAGAATTTAAATAAACGTCCGCGACGATTATTGTGCGGCTAAAATGAAGCACAAGAGAGCATAATTATGAGTTACAAAAATGGCAGAATGGAAGGCGGGCACGTCTATGGCAATGTTGTGAAATTTGTTGGAAGGCAAAAGCTAGGGTAGCGCTCAAATATCGAAGCAACGACAGCGCGCAACAATTAAATAAATTACGGTAATTAATTACGACATCCAATAATTAAATTCTAAATAAAACGATTAAATACATAATCCCCATAATTCTGTCAAGTGTTCGTCTAGTGGGCTTCTAGGTCAAGTCTACCAGCTCAAACATTAATGAACACTGTAAATAATAATATATTTAATTACACATCTCACGAAATTATTTAATTTAAATACACCTATCGAGAAATCATTTAATATAAATACCATAATATTAATAATATAAAAGAAGTCGAAATATCCCTGTTTTCAGAATGTGGTAGTGACACCTTTAGCCTTCTCTGCTTTGACTCATGCAGTTCCTCTTGATATGACCCCTTTCGCCACAATGATAGCAGCCCTCCTTGCGGTCCACAATCGCAAGATCCCGAGAACTCCCTCATGTCTTCGCCTGTGACTTGAGTCTTCCCTTCCCGTAGGAAGCCACCAGAGCGGACTCCTGTGACGATTCCACTTGCTTATGTCGGATCTCCTCGTTTAACAAGCTGCTTTTTACTGCCTCCATCGTGACAACTCCATCAGGAGCGGAGTTGCCCACTAACACCACCAACGTCTCCCAACTTTTCGGCAGAGAACTCAAAAGCAGAAGGGCCTGAAGCTCATCCTCAATCACCATCTTCATCGCAGACAGTTGATTGATGATTCCCTGAACCTCGTTCAGATGTTGTGCCACTGGTGCACCCTTCGTGTATTTAAAGTTGACGAATTAGCGAATCAAAAATGCCTTGTTGCCAGCCGTCTTTCTTTTGTACAACGAGTGTAGCTTCTCTCGCAATGCTTTTGCAGAATTTTCCTTGAATACATGGTGAAACACCGAGTCATCCAGCCATTGGCGGATGAATCCAACAGCCTTCCGATCCAGTCATTTCCAGTCATCATCACCTTTGTCCGTCGGCTTTGCACTGTCGCCCTCCAATGGACCATGCAAGTCCTTGCACCAGAGTAGATGCTCTATCCTTGGCTTCCAAATCGCCCAGTTTCCCCCTGTGAGGGTGATCATACGAGTGTTCATATGCTCCGTAGACATAGTTGCACCTTCCCTCTCGAGAAGAACCTGGCTCTGATACCACGTGTCGAGAACACGTGCCCTTTGATACCACGTGTTGGGAACACGTGCGCTCTGATACCACGTGTTAGGTGCATCGTGGAAGCATTTTGCCAACCCACCTGAGATGACTAAACCAATCTACAAACACCAAGCACAGATAAAGACAAGTATATGGCGGTGACTACGTCACATGGATAAATTCCAACCTTTATAACTCAGATAAAATTACAAGATTGCAAAAAACTAATGTTGAAACCCTTTGCCCTAATAGGTTCAAACCCTTTACCACACTCAAGAAGAAAAACAGAAGATTACAATTAAAAGCACTTACCAACCCGTAGCAAAGCGTGGGTGAAGCCCAACAGATTTCGAGTCTGTCTCCTTAACCACTCGGACATATCGACTTCTTCCTTCTATCTTGGATGGCGAAGTCCTAAGAGCAAAGCACGTGCTTTCTCTTAGATTTTTTGTGGACGAACACCCCGAGTCTCCAACTTGTGCTTGTTCTTTGTGCCTCCATCCTCCTTCCTATTTATAGGGTGAGAAACCTATTTTATGTCATAATATGATTTCCTAAATAGGAAACCCTAAAATAATAATCCTATTACACATAAAATAGCCCAATACCAATTATGGACGTCCAAATATGACAGATTAAATAATTGATACAAATTTGAAATCTAATCAAATCTTACATTTAATGTAGATTTCCAAATTATATCAAATCAAATCTTTGACCATACATATTTGGGCTCCAAAATTTACCAAATTCAGACTGGACTCCAACAATCACATTACTTACTAGGGGCTGGTCACTCCCCCCATCCACCCAAACCCAAACATTCTAACTTCTACTCTCTCTCGTCAAAATTCTTTCCCTTCTTCCTTCATTTCAAAACCCTAAACTTTTTCTTCTCCACCTCCTCCAATTCCAAACATCAATCAATCCTTGAGATGACACCCAAAGCTTCTCCACATCTTCCAATGAAATTTTGAACCCATTTTAGGGTTTCGAACTTCGAATTTTCGTCGACAGTCGTGACTGAGAAGACTCAGGACTATATAAATTTTCTACAGTCTTGACAACATACAAGACTATATTTTTTTTTTACAGTCTTAACAACATACATGGACTATAGAAAATTTTTACAGTCGTAACAACATATCTACAATCCTATATGTTGTCAGGACTGTAGAAATTTTTACACTCCTTACAAGTGATGCTCCAGAGAGAACTTGTGTCACAGTTGAGGCCGTTGTTAGGCGTGTTAAGTTGGATGCTGCAAAAAAGAAAAAGAAGAATCATTATAACCAACAGCCCATGCGCTAATGTTCAACTGTGAAACTCAACATTTCTTGAATGACCAGTGATGTTGCATCTTAATATTAGTTCCTTTGTTGAAGTGCACAATAAGACCAAATGTGTTGTCGCCTTGATGACCTTTGTTATATTAATTATCTAGATAAATTTTAAAATTTATGTTGTTTATTAGTGTTTTCTAATGACTACTTTTTAATTTGTAGTCTCGCAGGATCATTATGAACTAATGCAAAAGAAGAAGACGAAGAAAAAATCACCGGGACAATGTTGCTTTTGTTATGTTTATGCGCACTCGAAAATTATTGCTCGTGATTGTTGTCGTAGCTCAATTATTCCTAAAAAAGGCTAAAAATTAATTATACTTTAATTTTTTTTTTAAAATAAATAATAATTATATCTTTATTCCACAAATAAACAAAAATTAATTTTCGACTGCCTCTCTCTCTCCCCTTCGTTCTCCCTCTCTCTTCCCTCACAATTTTAGGGCAAATTTTAGGTCATCCACTTGTGTGTTTCTGCTTTCAAATTTTAGGTCATCCATCTGTCCATTGAGGGCTTTCACGATGGTGAACGCCTTCGTTGTGCATGTTTTGATCCAAACTTTGCGGGATTTCATTAGTTGTTGATGGAAAATTAGGTCAACAATCGCATGATTTTAGTTCTGCTCGTTGTTGGTACTGCTACTGATGAGATGTGAGAAGGGAAAGAAAGAATTACCATCACCATTGTCTTCATCTTGGGGTTTACACAGTTCTCGTGTCCTACTCGCCGCCCACATGGGCTACTGCCATCACGAGGGTCTTCCTGGCGGTGTCCCTCTCCCTCTCCACGTACCTCCTGCTGCAGCAACTCTCTGCCTACAAGAACCCCGAGGAGCAGAAGTTCCTCATCGGCGTCATCCTCATGGCCCCCTGCTACGCCCTCGAATGGGTATTTTTTTTCCTATGCACTTCTCGTTTACTTCTATACGTGCAACTGCATTTTGTTGGTATCATTGCGGGGGTCCTCTATAAAATTCATCTATCATTTTCAACCTTTATCTCCTTTTCTTAGACTAGAGATTTTTCGTTGGGTTGAGGGCTTACTATTAGTTCTTGCTAATCTGTTGCTTGATTCGGAACTTTCTTATTCTGAAGATTATGATTTGATATAACTTCTTAATTTCCCTGTTGGTTTTTTAATTGTTACTGTTCTTGCTTGTTTTAAATCATAGAGGACAAGTCATATATGCTTGATCCTTCAAGTTCAAACTATGTGTTTGTTTCACCTTCCTATCACCAATCCTCAAAATTCTCCTGAGTGATTAGTCCATTTTTTTTTACTTTCAATTGATGTTTGTGAATACCTAATATGTTTTGTGATATTTACATTGCCAAAGTTTTTCCCTCTTCTTTGTTGTCAATTGTTAATGGCCCGTGATAAACAAGGAGTTGTCATGCTTGGATCAGGTTTACTATAGTATTATTGAACCTTCCTGGAATATTGTTCTTTTCCACCTACACACTACTTGTTCTATTCTGGGCAGAGATGCATCATCAGGCAAGGAGCATTCTCACTTTTTCTTTAGCTCTAGTTATGTGACCAAGCATTCTCACTTTTTCAGTTTTTCTTTAAATCGTGGGCAGGCAAGGAGCCTTCCAACAGACAAGTTAAGGGCTGCCTACATCTCAATTAATAGTATGATATATGTTATCCATGTTTGTTTACATTTACAATATATCAGTAGATTGGTTACTCATTGTTAAATAGAGGTTGTAATGGGTCCAGACTCCAAACCTATATCAGTAGAAAATCATGAGAAACGAAAGGTGAGCGTTTCCTTGGAGTTTGTTAGTGTTTGGGAAGGGCAGAATCTAGGGAAACTGAGCAAGCAATTGGCAAAATGAATGAAAGGTGAGATTTTCCTTAAGAGTTTTTGTTATTTAAACTAATGGTGCATAACAAATGAATGAAGACTGCTATGGGAAGCGGACAATCAAAGCCATTTTCAAAGCCACTACGAATCATGCCCAAACTCATGTCAATGGCACCAAGCTACAAAACTTCTTCAACGAGCATACAACTAAAAGATAACACCAAGAAGGCTTCATGTGGTATATATAGTTTCAACTTATACCTATTTTCATCTTCTAAAGCATGTTCCTACAAAAAAGTTGTTAGTTAAAACATGCATTCACATTCTATCTTTCCAGACTTTCCTCTTTATTATTTTTCTGTGCTTTAGTTCACATAGTTCTTTTCCAGACTATTATTACATCTGGTTTTACTTACTATCATATCGAACTCAAAAGACAATATGCTATGTTGCACAGATACAGACACGGGTATGGATGAAAAAACTATACGGATATGGGATCCGGACATTTTCAAATAGGTAAAATAGTAATTATGCACGATGTCAGTTATTGTTAAGTTCAATTTTGATGTTATGGTGATATAGTTTCTCTACATATCCATTTATAGATGACAGCTTGGATTATAACAATTAGATTAAGATACAACAAAAACTGTGCCATATATTAGGCACTTTACATATAGCTTTTGAAGTAATCAACTAACATTCTGTAGATGCTTATATATTCTCTGGTGATTACCATAAAATTAGAATAGGGGAATTCAGAGGCTTGATAAGGAAAGAATGATTAAACAATTGTCCAAGTTTCACATCTGATTTAAAGAGCTTAAATTGGGATGAAGGAAACAAGGAGAAGTTGCTTGTCTAAGAGAAGTTGCCTACTGCATGTCCATCCGGCTGTTTCCAGGCCGTATCAGTGTCCAATATGCACTACTGTACACTGGCACAGACGCTGATTTGGCGTGTCCATGCAACATAGCTGTCAATCCTTTTCTCATTAAGTCAATTGGGGGTAATATAGCAGGTGAACGTGACCTTTTTTTATATCAAGTAGGGAAACAGCACATTAAGACAATCGAGATTAATTTATCCATAGATACTAGTGAAGTAAAAGTTAGTAACTAACTATTTCAGATGACCTAGATAAGGTTTCTGAGGTAATACTTAGAACTTTTATGCTTCTAAATATTATTAGACATATATTGACCAGAGCTCGAGGGTGTTGTCAGGATCTTCATTCTCAATCTGTTGTTGGTTCTTTGGTCGACAAACCAAAATACATGACCAACATATATTTTAAGTGTTGATCAATGGGCAACCTAGAACCTTGTCACAATCCTTTTATCGATATATAGCATCATTATTTGCCTTGTATGATGGTCTCGGAAGCAGGGACACAACAAAAATATGGGCCATATTTTGTTGGACACATTGGACACGTATTAGACACAACATTGACACTTTGAAATAAAGTAGTACACACCAAAAAGTGTCGTGTCTGTGTTGTCGTGCCCTTACCGTGTCGTGATGTATCCATACCTGTGATGGTGGTAAACATAAAGTCATACATAACATTGTTGTTTTTGTAAATAAATATGCATACTAAAGTAAAAAATCTTGAACATATTGACGGCTCTGGATTGAGCCTCAATTTCTTTTTTACCCTTGCGAGAAAAGAAAAAGAATTCACATGAGATTCCTCTAAGATTGTGTTTCACATGTGATTCTATAAAAAGTTAGTGTCATGACAAAAGATCCACAATGGAAACTGTTTATTTGCTTGTTGAATTTCGAGGAAAAAAGAGAGATGTAACTAATAGGTTCCATTGATAAGAGATGTCTTTCGGTAAGGGAGATCGTGTGGTAGTCTGTAAAGGAAATCAGCAGCAAGTAACAGTTTAAAGAAATGTATGACAAAGTAGTAACTATCATGAGAGAGTTGAAGCGGATAAGATCCTTTTTGTACAATCTAGGCGACATCAAGCATCACTATTGTGTGCCTATGCCTTTTTATCATTAATTGATAAACTTACCATGCATGTTCAGGACAAGGTTTACTTGGTGTGTATTGTTGGTCAAAGATGCTATTAATTAATGAGACTAGCCTCGATTTATTTCAAGGTACAAGAATATTTAGAATTTAACAAAGTTGGTATAGTATGATAATTTTTTTATAACTTCAATGCAATAGTAGCAAACCGTTGAGAATTAGTTACCACCATTAATGGCCAAGAGACTATTAAATGTGAATTTTCTTATAGGATTAATATTTTATCATGACAATAAATATAAGAAGAATTTTGTCTGTAGAATTGGATCAGGAGGTCAAGTCCTGCAACTGTGTATTGACTGGAGAACACATGAAGGTGAATGGTAAACATTTCCTATTTCTACATGAAACTGAAACAAATCGACAATATTAATTTTTTTAATGGATGATAAAAAAAAGCAATACAACTGTGAATATATATACATGAAAAACGGATCCATATCCGTATAGGAGTAGGAGAAGAAATTCCTATCCTTATAGGAGAAGGAATATAATCCTAAATATAATTAATATCTAATTCTAAATCTAATTAATCTTACACCCCCTTCAAACTCATGGTAGGTCAAACAACATGAGTTTGTCCAATAGAAACTGAAATCGCGATGTATACATGATGTAGTCTACGTACAACTGAAGTCACATGTGGTAGAGAAATAGTACCTTCCAAAAAATATTCACGGACGAAATGACAATCAATATCAATGTGCTTTGTCCGTTCATGAAAAATTGGATTGTTTGCTATCTGTATAGCACTCTCATTATCACAGTGAAGTGGCGTAGAAGTCTACGTACATGAACGATCTCTCTGATGGTTGCAGCTTTATCTCTATACTCTGCCTCAGTAGAAGAACATGCGACAACGACTTATTTCTTGCTTCATCATGAAATCAATGAGTCACCAAGAAACAAACAGAATCCTGTAGTAGATCATCTGGTGGTCGGATCTCTTGTCCAATCTGCATCAGAAAATGCTCGAAGCTGCAGAGTAGATATAGAAGACATAAATAATGAGCGCGTAATGAAACCCTGAAGATATCGAAGAATCTGGAGTGAGATATCATAGTGAGCTGATTGAGGTGCGGAAACAAACTAGCTAACAATACTAACTTCATGGGAAATACCTGGCCTGGTTAAACAGAGATACACAAGTTGACCCATTAGCCACCTGTAGCAAGTACGATCTGTGAGAAGCTCACCATCTATGGGACAAAGCTTCACATGAAGCTCCAAAAGAGTATCAACTGTGCGACTATCCGATAGAACAACCGACGAAATAATCTCCGAAATATATTTCTGGTGAGAAATAAGTATCCCTCTCTTACCTTGTACAATCTCAAGTCCAAAAAAATATCGAAGATTGCCAAGGTCTTTCATCTGAAACTGCTGATGAAGGTACCTAGGAGTAGCTGTAATCTCTGCTGAATTATCACAGTCAAAATCATGTCATCCACATAGAGTAAAAGAAGAACTCGACCCTGCGACGACGACCGCACAAATAGAGAATAATCCTAAGAACACTGTTGAAAATTTGTCTCACAAATAGCACTCTAAAAACACTCAAACCAAGATCGAAGAGCTTGCTTGAGACCATAAATAGCACGACGAAGGCGACAAATATGTCTCGGCTGAGTAGAAAGACCTGGAGGGGGCTCTATATAGACAACCTCGGATAAAGAATCATGAAGAATATTTGATAGAGTGGTCACTGATGAACGACAACAACATCTAGTAATGTTCGAACTGTGGTCATTTGAGCAACATGTGCAAAGGTCTTATCATAGTCAATTACATGCTCCTATGTAAAAATTCGGACAACAAGGCGAGCCTTGTGTCGCTCAATGGATCCATTAGGTCGATACTTGACCTTGAAGACCACTTGCAACTAACAGGCTGGATCCAAGGTTCAAGAACTCGGTATCGGTATCGGTATCGGACAGTTTGTATGTGTAGCCGTATCGACAGTATCGGCAGTATCGGATCGGAGTATCGGATATGTTGGTATCGGATGTATCGGCAATTTAAATAATTATTAATTAATTAGTAAAAAAAATATTTTTTTTTTTTACATATTTATGCATTATTTAAGTGTTTTTCATGTTTTTTTTAATTAGAATTGAATAAAACAATAGTCATCCTTGTTGAATGGTTTACCTGCGATATATATGTTTTCTTCCTTTACATATTTTTAGTTACAATCTTACTATGTCATTATATTCGTACTAATTGAATCTTGTATTGTTCTGTAGGTTTCAATTTTGACGAATAAAGGCGCATAGAGGGAGGCACAAGAGATTAGAAGCAAATAAGCAATGCAAATGGCAGGATGAGATAATGAGACAAGTGACAAGACCCATAATTATATTTGTCGAGAAATCGAGAATTTTTTTAAAATTTTTGTAAATAAATAAATATTTAATTGTATTCAGAAATTTAGTATAAGTGAGTAGTTATAAATTGTTACAATGTGATCTATGACACCAATTATTTTGTTTCATAATATATGGAAATAAAATTAGCAACAAGATTTACATGTTTAAATTTAAAAGTAAGACAAAAAATCACTTGGCCAAAAAAATTCATCGGGACTCTGGCCTATCACTTCATTTAAATTTCATGAATAATAGTCTTTTTACAATAAGTACGAACTACAATTTGTATACAAATACAAAAACTTGTGTATGAACTATCAAATACAATTTGTATACAAAAACTTGTGTATGAACAAATACAAATACAAATACAAAAATTTGTATACAAATACAAAAACTACAATTTGTATACAAATACAAAAATTACAAATATATCACTAAAATTGTTCATAATTATCATGATCGTCCTGATATGGTTCTTGGTTATGAGGGTAGTAGTGACTGATATCTGTATTATGAAAAAAATTTGTCATGAGGCCATAAAATGTTGAATGTTGTTCCGCCTCTGGAGTGTTGTATGGATAATAACTTGTGTATGAACTATCATATGTATTGTTGTAATTGTCTGAAGGAGTAGGTACATCATGATGGCTAGATCCTCCAGCATATGTATCATCCATGCGGTGCTCTCTAGGTTGATAATCACTTGGCCAGTCTTCAGAGTATTCATGAGACTGATCTCCAGGACTTTCATATTCATTAGTATTGTCAGCACCAGCAGCGAGTGTAGCTCCATTGCCTCCACTATCAGTAGTGTCGTCATTATCGCTGTCGACCTGTCGAGATTGTACATCTGGTGTTTTCTTTCTTTTTCCAGGCCTTCCAGCATTTTCGGCAATATCTTGTGGATCGACATCCAAGTTATCATCTAACCACTCATTTTCTCTGCCATCTAAGAGTGGTGTTTCCCTTTCTCTAGTCCAAGCTATGAGTGGATCTTCTTCATGAAATATCTCATCCAAATCAATAATATTTTGTTCATCTTGTGATCTTTGCATATTTTGAACCCTCAATCTCATATTATAATGGACAAAAACTTATTTTTCTAGTCTTGTCATTAAAAGTCTATTGCGGGGACGAGTATGGATGAGAGAAAATGTTGTCCAATTTCTTTCACAGTTGGAAGAAGACACTGTTTGACTTAGGATGCGCACAGCTAATCGAGTCAAATTTGGGGCTTCCTCCCTAGCATGTATGGACCACCACTCAGCTACAAAATAATAAAATATATTAGCTTTGTAAGTATATAAATTTAATTAATAAATATTTTAAAGTATGAACTATTACTACCAGGAAGACATCTATTTACAACACTTTGGAATTGATTTGAACTAAATACACCACTTCTCAATCTGAACTTTTCTGCCTGCAAAGTGATATTACAACAGTTATGGGTCTTATGACATTAAAATTAAATATTGTAAAGTTATAAAAAAATCCAATATCAAATAATATTTACCTCTTTGTTTATATTAAGGCGTGTTGTATTGTCATTTACCATTCTATTAACGACGCGGTGGAAACCATTCAGTACCTCGTCGTCATTTACAACATCATTAGAATATTGGTATTTGGGATTCAAGAAATAACCTGCAATATTGAATAAATAATTAATTTTAAAATCTCTACAAACATTATAAAATAACATTTGAAGGGTATTAAATTTATAGAGTAGTTACCAGCTGCATGTATATCTCGATGTAGTTGAGAATTCCATCTGGTATCAATCATTTCCCACCACTTCCTATATCCTTGACCAACATTCTTTTTTATTATTTCTTTAGCCCTGTCCATAGCCTCGTAAAGATGACCCATCTCAGCTTTATCATCGCTATCCACCATCCTTAAAACTTTTACTAGAGGTCGAAATATAGCAGTGACCCCTGCAATATCCCTCCAGTAAGTTTGACTCTCGATTAAACTGACAACCACATCTGCCTTTTCTCTATCTTTACGATTGAGTCTCATGTAGTTATCTGTCCAACCCCGTGTATTTATCATCCTTTTTAAATCAGCCTGATGTTTAAGGATGGAATCAAAAGCAATAAAATTGGTAGCAAACCGAGTGATGGCTGGTCTAACCAATTCTCCATTCTGAGTCTCAGTCCTCATGATGCTAAGAGCCCAACCATGATTATATATGAAACAAGTCATATCTTGAGACTTCCGTATTAGTGGCTTAATATGTGGATCATTGGCTATATCCTTCAACATGAGATCTATGCAATGTGCTGCACATGGCGTCCAATATAAATTTCTTCTCACCTGCATATAAACATATATATATAATTAGAAAGAAGCTATATTTACAATAATAAATAACATATATACAAACATATTTATAATAAAAAAAATTCAGTATAAGTGTATTCTCACCTCCATTAACCTCATTCCCGCCTTCTTGTAGTTGGAGCCATTGTCAGTAATTATTTGGACGACCCTGTGTTCTCCAATCTGTTCCACAACTTCATTCATCAGTCCAAATATGTATTTACTATCTTTGTATTTGTTAGAGGCATATACAGATTTAAGAAATATCGTTCCTTGTGGAGAATACACAAGAAAGTTAATGATGCATTTTCTGTTCTGTGTACTCCATCCATCGCACATAATGGTACATCCATACTCATCCCAATACCTATGAAATGATTTTAGGTACTCCTCCATGTCACTTATTTCCATATCCAAATAAGTTTTGAAATCTCATAAGGAGTTGGACCCTTTACTCCAGCCCCGGAAGCTGCTATGGCATCTATCATTGGTTGATAGTGTGGACTTTTAGCAGCATTGAATGTTATATTATTGTATATAAAGAATTTTGATATAAATCTTCCTATATGATTTTTGGCATTCTTTATCCCCTTAATTGCACCCTTTATTTTGGGTTGCATTGCCCCTTGTTTTCTGAGGACATAAGGGTCCATACTCCTTACTTCTATCTCTGGAATATTTCTCACCTCCTCCCCACGATATGCGACTGACTTTGATCGGCCACCTAACGTCGGACCCCTGCTTGACCCTGTTTCTCTGTCCCCGACACTCCACCGTCTACTCCATTCCTCAGCTGCATGTTCTCTCCTACTTTGTCTCATGTCCCTTCTAAGATCCGTGAAGTCTTCAATTTCTTCTTCTGAGGAGGAATCTACTCGAGCTATCCTTGTCAACTCCTCCTCTATCCTTTGCTTTCTTTGATTCGCCATTATTTTATCCTTTTTTTACCCTCAACAAGCAACAACATTTCTTTTTTTATAGCAATTGGTACCTCAGGACACGATGCTACATTTTCTGTAATACCCGCTAAGTGTTGTTTCAGCCGAGTAACACCTCCGTCCATTATTTTGCTACAATAATTGCATTCCACCCTCCTCTTATTATTAGGATTGACACATTTTCCATGTTTCCAACCAGCATCTATTTCCTCCGACGTACGACTTTTTGGTGCCATTAAGTAATCCTGAAATGATATAACGTTACATACAATAATAAAAAATTGTTACATGCAGTAATAAAAACGTATAAAATTGTTAGATGCAATAATAAAAAATACAAAGAATGATAACTAATGTGTATTCTCCAGTAGATGCCTCTGACAAATAATGTGTATTCTCCAGTAATAATTACTGACCAAAAATACAAAGAAATATCGTTACGTACAATAATATAGTTATATAAACTATAATGTTACATACAATAATATAGTTATATAAAATAAAATGTTACATACAATAATTAAAAAATTGTTACATGCATTCATAAATATTGTTAGATAGTCATATATACGATATATAAATTGCAATAATATAAAACATTACATAGATAACAATAACAGGTAGTATATAACTATATATATAATTTTGTTAGATGCATAAATAAAAAAAAGACGTACAATATATAGTATATAGTATATAATATAAAAAAAAGTCATAATATATATATATTAGTGTATATGTAATATAAAAATAAGTCATAATTTATATATATTAGTGTATATGTAATATAAAAAAAGTCACAATATATATATTAGTGTATATGTACAATAGAATATATATATATATATATATATATATATATATATATATATATATATATATATAGAATAAGGGAGGTGAGATGGCACCTCACTCTAAAAACTAAGGTGGCGGTGACGTGGCACAATCTCAACCACACAAACGAGAGGAGGGGGTTAAGTGCAAATTGCCAATTATGAAATGTGTGGTTGGGATTGTGCCACGTCACCGCCACCTTAGTTTTTAGAGTGAGGTGCCATCTCACCTCCCTTATCCTCTCTCTATATATATATATATTAGTGTATATGTAATATAAAAAAAAGTCACAAGATATATATATTAGTGTATATGTACAATAGAATATATATATATATATATATATATATATATATATATATATATATATATATATATTAGTGTATATATAATATAAAAAAAAGTCACAATATATATATATTAGTGTATATGTACAATAGAATATATATATATATTAGTGTATATGTAATATAAAAAAAAGTCACAATATATATATATATATATATATATATATATATATATATATATATATAAAAGTTGCTCCTAAAATATTATATGGATGTTGACATAAACAGCCAAATTCCATTGGCTTTCTGGCTAGTGGGATGACTGTAGGTTACACTGGTCACGGGTTCGAATCCAGCGTCAGGTTTTTTTTTTTTTTCACAGCCGTTGGATCTGAGCGGTGGATCGCTGACGTGGCGAAATGAACGGTGGAGATTTATCTAATGTGTGTTTGTAGGTTGCTGACGTGGCGAAGTTCTGAGCGTGGATCGCTGACGTGGCTAAATGGACGGTGGAGATTCTTTTGATCTGTGTTTTTGGGATGCTGACGTGGCAGAGATCCGAACGCTGGATCGCTGACGTGTCAATTTGGACGGTGGAGATTGGCTGATATGTGTTTTTAGGATGCTGACGTGGCATGGATCCGAACGCTGGATCACTGACGTGGCGAAATGGACGGTGGTGATTCGTTTCTAAGTTATTATGGATGCTGACGTGGCTTTTTTTTAAAAATTGAACAAAACACGGGCGGAGAGAGAAAACATTCGGCCGAATGTTTTTTTCCGGGAGAGAAACTCTCCGCCTCCGCTCGCCTCTCTCTCCGCCTCCACTCGCCGGGGAACGCCTCCACTCGACGGGGAACGTCTCCACCGCTCGAGCCAAGGCGGAGGAAGACTTCTCGAGCCGCGGTGGAGG
The DNA here is from genome assembly GCA_036927795.1 of Iris macrosiphon. Classification (NCBI taxonomy): domain Eukaryota; kingdom Viridiplantae; phylum Streptophyta; class Magnoliopsida; order Asparagales; family Iridaceae; genus Iris; species Iris macrosiphon. The sequence continues at coordinate 75,632,721 of JAYESA010000006.1, forward strand.
CGGAGGAAGACTTCTCGAGCCGCGGTGGAGGCGGCGGAGGAGGCCAAGGACGAGCTCGACTGGAGAGGAATTGGTTACCTGGAAAAGGTTAGACTTTCTGGACTTCTTCTCTGTTTGTAAATTAGGGTTTGTTGTTTGTTGTGTGTTATTTTAGGCAAATCATCGAGTATTTATAGAAGTTTTTGATTGCACTGATATTTTTCTTCGATTATTGGATTTGACGTCGTCTGCAAAGCATTATTTGCTTTATTGGATGCTGATTTTTGGATTAGATTTGCTTTTGTTTTTGGTCGGAAATCATTTGATATGCTTTTGTTTTTGGTCGGCGAGGATTCCAATCTCCAGTAGGATTTAGGTTTGTATCGGGTCGTGTCGGTCTGTATCGGCTCGTATCGGACCGATACAACCCGATACAATACTTTTCCCCCCAATATCGGCCGATACCGATATTTTTCGTGAGTATCGTATCGGGTAGGCTCAGATCCGATCCGATACGGCCGATACGTATCGGTATCGGCCGATACTTTAAACCTTAGCTGGATCCCGTTTTGGAGTGGAACATCTCAAGTACTAGTCTGCAGAAATGCTCGAAACTCCTCTGTCATAGCCTTCTACCACTCAAGGTACTGAACAACCTCTTGATAAGAACTGGGCTCTCGTGTAGTATTGATAGAGGAATAAACCTGTGGAAAATATGAGACTAATGTAGCAAAATCAAACTTTTCCGGTGGACCGGAACAGTCGGGAGTAAAACGAGCAGTAGATCGATGAGTACGTTGGGCTGGCGGAGAGGTTGTGGTGGAGGCGTAGATGGTATAGCGGAGAATGGTAGAAAATGTGGAGGATCCTCGTGAGTCAGCGACAGAGGCATCGTAGGAGGAGCTTGTCACGCCCCGGTCCCGCAGGGCCGTTCGTCCTTGCTTTGGTCCCTACGGAACCGATCGTCCTCGCACGGGCGTGATGCCGTGCAAGCCTAAAGTGCGCTTGCACAAGGCCAAAGCTTTGATACAAGGGCAAGTAAGCTATTCGATACTGAAGCAGCGGCACATAACATTGCAGAAAAGTGAAGAACACAATGACATATGAAAAACAAGCTCTTTTATTGATATTCACAAGTGTTACAAACGGCGCAAGGCCGAGGTTACAGATCGCTCAAGCACTCTTCTCTCGATTACAATAACACCGTTCCATACATTATGTCCCTCTATACAAAAGCAGCTCAAAGCAAGCACAAACTCGATGCGGCTCCAGGCATCGACTCCAGATTTCTGGTTCCTTGGGATGAGGCACGACTATCGCTTCCTCGGACGATCAGGCACCTGAGAACAAGCAGACTGTTGGTGGGTCAGCACTTTATACAAGTACTGGTGAGATAAAACAACTGAACAGAAGCTACACCCCCTGAAACCCATACTAAGTAATCATGTGGCAAAACATTTCATTACTAGTGATCTTGCTAGTTTTACTTAGGTTCATTTCATGTAGTTCAGAACTAGTCAGATTACATCTTTTGAAAACATAACTTTGAAACAGTTTGCATATTCAAACTTATAAGCATACGATCGGGGCAGTGCTCTATCGCGTAGTGCGCAACATGTATTGTGCATCAAATTTATCTCTTTGGGACAATTTGGCATATAGGAACTATCATTCAATCAAGCACACAAGTCAAACTATCAATCAGAGGTCGGTCCCCGAGAAACTCTGGATCGGTAGCGGTAATCCAGCTAACCAATGACTCCTTTATCTGATGCTATTAGCAGCTGTGACTCATGGTTGCACATTACTGCCGTTATAGCAGCCGTAACCAAGGTTCAGCTCTTCACCAATAGCCATTGTCCCACCGATGCAATGCATGAAGCACTAACAGATAATCTCTATGATGCAGACAAAATGAACAAGCAGGCTTATGAATAAACTCATATTTCTTACCCCATAGCCGAACGGTTATCCCTGCAGCAGACACACAAGTTAGTCACAATATGCATATGTGCATAAACTTATGTATCAATCTTTTGGTGTCACAAATGATAGGTATGCAAGAAAGTAAACCTAGCATGCGTCCTATCTATATGGCGATCCATGGGTTTCCCCATTAATGGACAACAACACCCCCCAAGATCCCGTAGGACCGGACGTCAGGGTGCTCTCACAATCTCTTCCGGACCGACCGATTTCCAGTGCCCCAGAAACCGATCGAGAGACTATCACCTTGTGCACAAGTTGTCCGAGACTAATGCAAGACAGGCAACATTCACATTCACAAGCACAAGCATATAACAATCTAATAGCACACCCCCCAAGATCCCGAAGGACCGGACGTCAGGGCGGACTATTAGACTCTTCTCTTCTTTCTCTTAATCAAGCAAACATCTTTTCAACAATCTAATAGCACACCCCCCAAGATCCCGTAGGACCGGACGTCAGGGCAGACTATTAGATTTCCTTTCACACTTATAACTTATAGCAGATCGATAGCAAAACAGACAAGCAAAACATATACTGACAAGCACGATTGATTCTTATTTAACATGCAAAAACTATCTCTTTCTTAGCATATTACAAATGGACATATTCAAACGATTCATTTACTTATCCTCTTAGCATGGCACGGGTTCGTTTGCGTTGTGTCGGTGTTTCTAAGCATGCAATATTTCTATCTTTCTCTTAGCATAACAATGGTTCTATTCCATTTCTGACAAGCATTCTTTCTCTTAGTTAGGCAACATGTTCGTTTCAATGACAAGCTATGTGAGTTCTCTTATTAGCATGCTGAGTCGGTTCTATCATTCTTCTTATGAAAACTTTCTTCTTAAGCAAACAAGCATTCAAAAACTCAGATTCATTATTAAGGCATGCGAGAATCAGAGAATGCAGTTCTGCCCACTCACTTTGATTAATCGTTCGGGAACTCTCCGAGAAGACTTCCGTTCGAGCAAGCAAGGCGATATCACTTGTACATAGCGCCGACGCGGAGTCGGGCGCTACAGAGCTGTACCAGGAGAGGGAAGGAAAGAAGTAGGATCAATGGAAATACTAGATGATGGAGCCGGGGGAACAAGAAATGCACATCCGGAGGTGGGACAGTAAAATAAGAAGAGTCCTCTAGAAAGATGACATGGTGAGAAATACGAAGATGGCGGGCCAAGGGATCATAACAACGGTATGCTCGGAACTAAACCGAGGAAGACACACTTGGCTGATTGAGCTGTCAGCTTCGTGCGCTCAGTCTCAGGAAGAAGAACAAAACAAGTGCACCCAAAAGTGCGAAGGATACTGTAATCAGTAGGGCACGAAAAAAGACTCATGAGGTGTCCGACCCGACAAAACAGAGGAATGAGTGATATTAATAAATTAACAGAAGTATGAATTGCCTCTGTCCAGAATATTTGAGGAACAGAAGAGGATAACAAAAGAGCACGAGCATTCTCAAGAATATGGCGATATTTGCGTTCGGCTATCCAATTATGTTCATGTGTGTAAGAACATGACTGCTGAAAAAGGGTGTCGTGAGATTGCAAAATAGATCTCATCGTAGTGGAAGGATACGAGCATAATCAGAGCGAATTTTTTTAATCCGAGCATTGAATTGAGTGTGAATTATAATAGTAAATGTCCTATAAATGGTAGAAGATCGGAATGGTGACGCATAAGATAGACCTAAGTATAACGAGTGTAATCATCAATACAACTCACATGGTAGAGAAAATCAGACAGATGAGATAGGAGCAGGTCCCTATATGTCAGAATGAACTAATTCAAAAATACTACTATATTTATATAAACTCTTAATTAAAGGTAGGACTAAGTGTTTTGCCAACTTACAATCCGTACATGTGGACAGAGAAGAGAAATAACCACATCTAAGAGCTCCACTATAAAATAAAGTTTTTAGACGGGATTATGAAATATGACCTAGGCGTCTGTGCCATAAGACGATAGCAGACATGACGATAACAACATGACTAGAACTCAAAAGTTGAATTGATGAAAAATGAAAAAACTTTAAGTGGTACAATCGTTCCCTCCTATAGTCCGTACGAGAATCCTTTACAGAACATGTGAGAAAATCAAAAGAAAAAATAAATCCACTCTCACAAAGGCTACTAACTGATATGAGGTTTAAAGTAAGATGGGGAACATGTAAAACAAAATGAAGTCTCAAAGTGTCGAAAATAATTGAACCAGATTGAGTGATGACCAACTGAGAACCATCAGCTGTATGTAAAGAGAAAAATTGAGATGATAAATGTGTAATACTATATAAGAGACTAATGTCAGAAGTCATATGATGAGAAGCACCGGAGTCTTAATATCCAAGAAGTAGACGTACCAGTAGAGGCAAATGCAAAGGAGCCAGCAAAGACATGCTGGAGCCGGAGCTCTAACTGAGTAATATGGTGCTAAATATTTGTCGGTATCTGTGTATTATCAACAATGTCAGCCTAAGGTACTGGAGAGCGAGTCGAGGAAGAATCCTTTTTTATTCGCTTGAAAAATTGAGTCCTTAAATGTGGATGAAGCATAAAACAATTATCCGTTAGATGACCGAACTTATGGTAGTGAGAACAAATCGAAACAAACTGCTGACGAGCATAGCAGGTGTTAGCAAAATGACCATGCTTCTTGCAATAGGTACATAGATGACACATTTTTTTTTTGATTTTTTTTTTTATGTCAAGGAGTGCCTTATTTGAATGTTTGAGTGCTTGCTTTTAAACAAACAGAGTGCTTGTTTGTGCTTGAATCTTTGAAAAACTTATAGGCATACTTCCTTTCCTTGGAGAAGCTGCTAAGTATTTTGTGACTTCTCTAAGGAAAAGCTTATAGGTTGTGAAAGTTGATATAGAGTACGAAAATAAACTGGCAGCTATGTAGAAGTTCTTGGTGGACATGCAATATAGACCTTCATACACTTTCAAACAATTAGGAACTCTTGACACATGTGGGACTTTTCCGATCACAGCAACAATTTCAGGAGTGTCAACCACCTTTTTGTTCAGGTGAAATTCTATCCAACCAATGATATAATGCTTGTGAGAACAGTGAAACAAATAAGCATCAATATTGCGGCTCTTCAACTTCAGTCTTTGTTTAATGCTCCATATTTGAAGGAAAGAAAATCTTATTGTTGCTGGCTGGCTTCAAACTTGCACTGATGTAAACAAAGAAAAAGAGAACCAAGAACGAAACCTGTATATTCTCTTAGTCCAGGAAACATGATATAGACAAAGCTAGGAAACTAGGAAGGAAAATCTTCCACAACTCGGCTAGTGGAGAAGCAACGGCGACCGATGACGACGGCCGGATCTGTGGTGAAGCGGCCGGTGAAAACGATGAAGTGGATGGATCTCTCTCAAAGGTCCTAGGATTAAAAAAAATCCTAAGCTCTAATACCATGAAACAAATCGATAATATTGATTTTATTAATAGATGATTAAAAAAGAGCAATACAACTATGAATATCTATAGATGGAAAACTGATCCATATCCCTATAGGAGTAGGAGAAGAAATTTCTATCCTTATAGGAAAAGGAATCTAATCCTAAATCTAATTAATATCTAATTCTAAATCTAATTAATCTTAACAGAAACAATTTGATTTCCTTTTCTTTCACAGGCACTTCAAGCCTAACTACACCATCCTATAGGTACCTATGAATTTGAGTAATTATGAGCTACTGTCTTTCTCATGACAGATTCAGGACCCAGGGAAGTCACAAGATTTGTTATATTGGCTTAACTGAGGGCATGTAATATATAGTATGAATTTGGGTTTTAGTAACGTATCCAGGATTTAGGCACCAAATTCGTCTATAGTGTCTTGTCTTTAAGTTGGCCATCATTAGGACTTGTGAATGGTACTTACTTTTGTCCTTATTTTATAATAAATATGTGGTGATCTCCTTCATTTTTGGTTTCTGATTTTAAACTGTGATTAGTATTTTTGTATTAGTGCATTCTCTGTATTAGTGCATTCCTTTAGAACTTTAATTACTAGTCTAGTTTAAAACATGGTTCTAATTGTAAATTGCATTTTTATAACAGGTTGCAGATGTTCTGTGTGATGCTGGGGTCTTCTTATGGTGTCAATTCAGTTTGTCTCGGCATGCAGATCTGTAATGATAGTATCATATACGTATGTATATTAAACATATTAAGGATTGAACGTGTTGAAAGAAAAGTAATGGAAAAATAAAATGATTTAACAAAAAAAGTTACATAGTTATGTGGCTCAGCTCTCGTCACTACCGTGGGAACAGTTTCATCCCACTACAATCGTCCAAATGGCTTACGAAAAGAATTTTAAGCATACGCAGACAATATTTTTTTTATAAGAAATAATTATTTTTTGCGTATGCTTAGAATTTTTTTCTTAGGTCATTTGGACGATTGTGGTGGGATGAAACTGTTCCTACGGTAGTGACGAGAGCTAAGCCACATAAATATGTAATTTTTTTTGTGAAATTTTTTTATTCTTTCATTACTTTACTTTCAGCACGTTCAATCCTTAATATGTTTAATATATAATAGATCTGCATGCCGAGCAAGACATGATACTCTCTATTAAAGAGAATGTTAGGCTACAAGAGTTTCTGGACTTCTATAAAATATGGTCCTTTAAAACAAAGGTTAGTTAAATTTATTTTATTATTTCCCTTTTTTTGTGAAATCCATCTAATGTTTTGATGTTTCAATTTCAATCTTACATAGACTTATTTCTAATCGAGTGGAAAGAATATGTTTACACATCTTGGAAATATTGCTTTCAGGTCAAGTTTATATATAATACATTGTTGGAACTTATACTGAGTGGGTCTAACATTTTGGCTTGCATAGATTTTAACCTCTTCAATTTTGTTTTTTTTATATCTTTACATTTCTTTCCTACCAATGTATAGTTTCAGTGACAAAACTGTGTTTTTTTTATATCTTTACATAGAGAAAGATGTCAACACTTAAAGTTAATATGCATGCAGTCTCTTGCATTTTCTGGATGTTTGTTGATTTGTAACAGAAATTTCCAAACTTCTTTTTGTGAAGGAATCCTTCTCTTGAATTCGTGTTAGAGAGTATTGGTTTCCATTAACTTAAGACTGTCATCCGAAATGTTAGGCATAACTCCGGAAGATTTTAGTGTTGACATCTTTATCTATGTGTAGTATATGCTGGCAACATATACACACATTATATATATATATATATATATATATATATATATATATATATATTCCAATTGAAATTTAACAATTTTTTATTAAGGGTCTTCTTGGCAATTATAGGGGTAGCGTTATGAGGTGTTTTTAGAGTATCGGTTATGAGCGGTTATGAGGGATCCATTTTTTGGTGGTTTTAAGTAGTGGCTTTTAAACCAGTACAATCCATACTTGATAATTCATTAACGAACGGTTCTGATTTTTTTTTACACAAATCAAATTACCTATATGCCCATATATAAACAAAAGTTCTCTCAAAGTTTTATTTCTGATGTCGAAGTCTGTTTGATTTTGTGAATGGAACTTCAGCTGATTCAGTAAAGAATTTAGCTGGTCTATTGTATGTACGTTCTTGTTACAAGTCTAGTTGGGATATTATTCACCTTCTCAGGAAAAAAAGAGAAGGTCCAATAGCATATATATGTTAAATTATTTAATGTACTATTTTTTATTTGATTGTGTTTTTGTTGAAATTAGTTGATGATTTTATTGATTGTCTCATTGGCATTATATAGCCTTACAGTCATTAATACAATGATCTCAATCATTATGACAATAATCTCATAATGGAATATCCTGTGACATATTCTGGCATTAATGGAATATCCTGTGACATATTCTGGCATCCCAAATATGTCCTCAGGATATTCCTATGTGCTTATACTATACTTAAATATGACACCCAACATACCATATCAACACTCCCCCTCAAGATGGGTGAAAGATATTCACTAAGCCCATCTTGTCACATCCTCTAATCATGCTCACTGAGGCGAGTCCCTTGGTTAGTCCATCTGCTACTTGATCCCTAGTTGGAACATGGCCAAGCTCCAGTAATCCACTATCCAACTTCTCTTTGATGAAGAATCTATCAATCTCGATGTGTTTGGTCCTGTCATGTTGTACTGGATTGTTGGCGATACTAATAGCTGACTGATTGTCACACCACAGCTTCATCTTAGCTCCTTGATCCAGCTTCAGCTCCACCAGCATATTCTTCAACCATAGTAGCTCTGCAACTCCCAAGGCCATAGCTCTGTACTCTGCTTCAGCTGTCGATCTGGCCACCACAGACTGCTTCTTACTCCTCCAGGAGACCAAGTTACCTCCTACAAATATGCAATATCCCGAGGTAGACCTCCTGTCATCAGCACAACTAGCCCAGTCAGAATCACAGTAGCCCTCGATGCTCACGTGATTGTTCTTCCTGAATATTAGTCCCTTCCCGGGAGCACCTTTCAAGTACCTCAGAATCTGGTACACTGCATCCATATGACCCTTCCGTGGGTCATGCATGTAGCGGTTCACCACACTTACTGCAAAGCAGATATCATGACGTGTGTGGCTCAAATAGATCAAATTGCCAACCAGTCTCTGGTATCTGTCCCGATCAACTGGTTCTCCAGCCTCAGCATCAATCTTGAACCTCTGATCTATTGGTGTCGCTGCAGGTTTGCACCCCAACATCCCAGTTTCTGTGAGAAGGTCCAGTGCATACTTCCTTTGAGAGAGAACAATCCCCTCTGCTTCTCGAGCAATCTCAATCCCAAGGAAGTACCGAAGAAGGCCGAGATCCTTCACCTCGAATTCCTTGCCAAGCTTTCCTTTGAGTTGGGCGATCTCCTGCTCATCATCTCCTGTGATAATCATATCGTCCACATACACCGCAAGCATGGTGATGTGGCCTCCACTCCGACGGAAGAATACAGTATGATCAGCATTGATCTGCTGATATCCCATCCCTATCATCGCCCTTCTGAATCTGTCAAACCACGCTCGAGGAGACTGCTTCAGTCCATAGAGGGACTTCTTCAACCTGCAGACCTTGCCTACTGTCTGATTGGTGCCAAATCCTGGTGGTATCTCCATGTACACCTCCTCCACTAGATCTCCGTGAAGAAATGCATTCTTCACATCCAGTTGGTATAGCTTCCATCCACCATTCGCTGCCAGAGAAATCAGAGTCCTGACAGTGCTCATCTTTGCAACTGGTGCAAAGGTCTCGTCATAGTCGATGCCGTACGTCTGACTGTATCCTTTGGCTACTAGTCGAGCTTTGTAGCGCTGAACCTGTCCATCTGGGTTCTGCTTCACGGTAAAGACCCACTTGCATCCAACTGCTCTCTTCCCCTCTGGCAGTCTCACAAGCTTCCAAGTGTGGTTCTTCTCCAGAGCTCCCAACTCCTCGTGCATTGCCGCTTTCCACTTTGAATCGTTCTTGGCAACCTGCCAATTGTTAGGTACAGTAATACTATCCAAAGATGCTATAAATGCTCCATGAGAAGGAGGGATATGGTCATAAGAAACAAACTGAGCAATATCCCAACCATATCTGTTTGGAGGATTTCCTGCATTGCTGCGAGTGGTCCTCCGTACAGATAGTGGTGTGAGAGGAGTAGAAGTAGGAGGAATGATATCTTGTGAAGGAGGGGGTATCACCTGAAGGGGGGTTGGTGTCGGTGCCTCAGGAGTTGGGATGAACGCAGGTAAGGGACTTGGCACTGGCACTGTCGGTACTGGTCCTGCAGTTTGCTTCTCTCTCCTGCTGTAGGTAAGTAACTCCCCCTGAGCCGTAGGCCTAACACCTTCACCTTCTTGTCCCTTCTCCGTGCCTCCATGCCAAACTTCTAAATCGGTTACCACCAAGTTCTCCATCTCCCCCTCTCGCCTAATACTGGCAGTATTAGGTGTGTTGTGTGAAGTTCCGTCCTGGTGGTAGTATGGCTCATGCTCCCGAAAGTGGACATCCATACTGACAAACTTCTTCTCTACTGGACTCCAGCACATATACCCCTTCTGGGTCGCCGAGTAGCCTACGAAGATGCATTTGACAGCTCTAGGGTCAAGTTTCCCAACTGATGGCCTGTTGTCCTTCACAAAACACACACACCCAAACACCTTCAGTGGGAGTATCCCACTATTATTGCCTTGCAATACCTCACATGGGGACCTTCGAGGGCATCCTGTTGATGAGTTGAGCTGCTGTCAACACTGCATGTCCCCACAGACTCTGTGGGACATTCATGTCGATCATCATACTTCTTGCGACCTCCAGAAGGTGTCTGTTTTTCCTTTCTGCAACTCCATTTTGTGCTGGTGTGTATGCACAGGTGGTCTGATGCTGTATTCTGTGTGCTGACAAGTATTCTGCAAGCGTCCTGTTGGTATACTCCGTTCCATTGTCAGACCTCAGTACCTTCACAACTGCTTTGTACTGAGTCTGGACATGCTTATGGAAATCCCGAAAACAAGCAGGTACATCATTCTTATTTTTCATCAAATATAACCAGGTAACACGAGAGGCACACTCAATGAAAGAAACAAAGTACTTATAACCATTCATAGTGTTAGTAGCACATGGACCCCAGACATCAGAATGTACGACCTCAAAAGCAAGAGTGCTCCTATGACTCGTGCCAACATATGAGCTCCTAGTAAGTTTTCCTAACTCGCACGCATCACATACTAATTTCTCTTTATTTGTTTTTGCATAAATCTCTGGATACAACTTACTTAGAGTATCAAAGGAAGAATGTCTCATCCTCCGATGATGGAGTATCAAGGTATCCTCAGTCCTCTGCTGCAGTCCTTCCATGTCAGCCTTCTCTGCCATAGATACCAATGCTGAGTCTAGTCCTTCTCGATCTAGGTACCACAGTCCCTCATGCCAAGTGCCAGTCCCAAGTCTTCGTCCTGTCCCTTTCTCCTGGAAGGTCACCTTAGGAATATCAAAAGAAACAATGCATTTAAGTTGGAGGATTATAGAACTAATGGACAAGAGACTGTCTGGAAATGATGGAGCATGTAAAACATTGGATAATCTTACTGAACCTGTACAATTAACAGTACCCTTACCGACCACTGGCTGGAAAGTGCCATCAGCTGTCTGAATGCTGTCTGCTGATGCTAGGTGAGTGTAGGAAGAAAACTCACTAGCATTCCCCGTCACATGCCGAGATGCTCCCGAGTCGATAATCCAGTCTGATGATTTAAGGGAAGAGATAGACGCAAGGGCAAGTGATTCGTCAGTACCTTCTGATAGATGGGCATACATGGCAGCGTTGCCCCTAACAAAGAATGAGGTGGACGCCTCCTCTGTTCTACTCATGTCTCCCAGTGCCTGGTTCTTCACAGTAAATGTGCCATAAGCTTCTCCGTTCCCTTCTGATATCAGGAGGTTAGCCCGATAACCTCCTCGGCCGCCTCGTCTACCCCCTCGACCACGACCACGTCCTCCATTATATCCTCGTCCGCCGAACGGTCCTCGTCCACCACCTGAATCTCCCTCCCTAGGTGGTTTGGTACAAGCATACCGATGATGACCCATCTCCCCACAGTTGTAGCACTGCCGGTTATGCTGCCAGGGCTCTCCCTTAGATCCTGTGTTACCTGAGCTGGTGATCGCTAGTGCTGACTTTGCTTCGGGGGGACCACCTGTCCCGGCTTGCAGCCTGATGCGTGTTTCCTCCTGGATCATGGCTGAGATAGCCTCCTCAAGGCTAGGGATCTTTGGTTGGGCTAGAAGTAGGGCCATCCTCTGTGCGAAAGCTGCAGTCAGCCCTTTGAGAAACTTCATCGTCCTCTCCTGCAGACACACATGTCTCTCCTTACACTTAGGGTCTCCGCAGCTCGCCCGATCTGAGGAGTGATCATAATCCAACCACAGACGCTCCAACTCCGTGGCATACTCCTGCACCGTCTTCTCTCCCTGTACGGTGTCATCAATCTCCCCCTTTATCTGGAAGACCCGTAAGTTGTTCCCCACACCATCATAGGTCCTTCTCAACTTCTCCCACACATCTTTCACCATCTCAATACCGTCTACTGTGGCGGCAATAGACTGGACTAAGGAGTTGAGAAGCCAGATGTAGATCACCATATGAGTGGACTTCCACTCATCGCGTCCTGTCGAGCCCTCATCCGGCTCTGTCGTCTCGCCCGTCAGGAACCCCTCCATGTTTTTTCCTGCGAGGGTTCTTCTCACCCGCCGTAACCAACTCAGATAGGTGGCTGGTCCATCTAATTTCAGATCGATGGAGGGAAGCTTCAACTCCGGCGACGTTCGTGTCGTGTTCTCACCAGCCGACATCGTCAACAACTTCATCAACGTCGCCACCTCTGCAGAATCTAGCTTCTTGATGATCTCCTCCATCGATGCGTCGTCTATCCAATCACGTCACGTCCGCTCCACGACTCACGCTCGTCCTCGTCGTCCGCTCCTAGATCCGAACATGTCTCCCCTTTTTTCAGATCTAGGCATCCCTATTAGGCGCTGTCTCATGTTGGTGCGGAGGAGGCGGCAGCACGCATGTCACAGCCGCCGTCGCAGCAGCAGCAGCAGTCGCAGCAGCCGCAGCAGCAGTAGTAGCCGCAGCAGTAGCGGGACGGGGCAGCAACAGTGAAGGGCGGCCTGCGAAGGGCGGAGAAGGGAAGAAGGGGGGGGCGTGGAAGAGTTCGGTGGAGGAGATCTAGGAAATCCTTCTGTGGGTTTGTGGAAGCTTGGTGACGGCTAGGGTTTGTGAAAACTTGGCTCTGATACCATGTTGAAATTAGTTGATGATTTTATTGATTGTCTCATTGGCATTATATAGCCTTACAGTCATTAATACAATGATCTCAATCATTATGACAATAATCTCATAATGGAATATCCTGTGACATATTCTGGCATTAATGGAATATCCTGTGACATATTCTGGCATCCCAAATATGTCCTCAGGATATTCCTATGTGCTTATACTATACTTAAATATGACACCCAACATACCATATCAACAGTTTTGTATCAACAATTGTATATAGTATTTCAAGAATGAAGTAGGAGAGAAACGCCTCGATGAAAATAATAGAAGTCCATATTTGATCAAAATAATAGAAACACATGAAGTAATAGAAACATCTGGTTTAAAGTAGGTTGAAATTAGGAGAGAGTTTAAAAATTTACTTGAAAAAATAGCTGTAGTTTGGAACAACCCACCGGTTTGAGGTGTTTATAAAGACAACTAAAATTATATTACACCGATTTTGGTGGATTTTTAGCCGACAAAAACCAGTGCCTCAAAAATTAACAAGCATGATTTTTTTTTTAAACATTTCATAAACGGTCGGTTCAAAAATACCCTAAAACCGGTGAAAACATCGTTACCAAGCAAACCCTAATAATATATATCTTCTTTAATCATCCGCGTAATACATTACACAGTTTCAATCCTAGTTTTATATCAATGGCTGTGATTAATTTTTTGTTGAAAAATTTGGATCTACGAATGCAAGGTTGGCAACTTGGCATTGTTTCCTTTGGGAAAGTTGACTTTTCTTTTTTCTTTTACCCTTTAGCTACATTGGGAGGATCTGTCCAAGAGCTAGGTTATGTTTTAAATGTTAATTAGTGGCTATGATTTCTTTGAGACAATTTTGTTTTATGAAAGGAAGGTTGGGTTTATTTCCATTGGGAAGAGATTTTCGTTTAGAATGAATGGCTATAATTGAAGGAATTTGGATTTAGGAATAGAAGTTGGAATTATTTTCCTTTGGGATTTACATCTGTTAGGTTCTTTAATGGAACAATCATCTCTAGAACAAAGGATAAAATATATGTTAGAGTTATTTTATTTTGTTATTTTATCTTATGAGGGTATAATAGTTATTGTGAGTGTATTGCATATCAATATAAATAGACATGAGATGCAATCTAGGGTATTATGTCCTAGCAATCTCCTTTCTCATATTCTCTCTTCTTCTACCTTTCTCCTCTCCTCTCCACCTCCATCTCCAAACTTCACTTGGTATCAGTGCATCTTTTGAAAGTACTGTACATCCCATACACGACAGGGCCGTCCCGGAATTTTTTTGGCTGTTTTTCGTCTACTTTTCATGATTCGCCGTTCGTCGTTCGTGGTCGTTCGTCGTTCGTGGTCGTTCGTTGTTCGTTTATGAGATCTAGGGTTTCTACATATCTCCGTTGGTTGTTAGTCGTTTGTTGTGGTTCGTTGTGAGATCTAGGGTTTCAGATATCTCGTTTTTCTGTTGTATCTGCAAGTATGGTGGGGACCGAATCTTCTAATAAGGTTAATAGTGCTAGTGGTAGTGGTAGTGGTAGCGGAGGTAGTTCTCCTTTTACTGTTATTCATAATGATGAATTGGGAAAATCGATTACAGCGGTGAAACTCAATGGTGCGAACTACCTTGTCTGGTCCAAGTCTATCAAAGTGGTGTTAAGGGGGAAGAAGAAGTTGAAGTTTTTGACAGAAGAACCCCCGCCTGAAACGTCTGCTGAGTATGAAGATTGGATGAGTGCAGATGCATACATTATGTCGTAGTTGTGGCATAGTATGGAGCCGCACATCGCTGGTAGTGTTCAGTGGTGTGAATTCACCAAACAGATTTGGGCATATCTGGAAGAATCATATTCGCAGAAGCAGAATGTTGCTCGTATCTATGAGTTGTACGAATTATTGTTTAATACAAAGTAAAATGGGAGGCCTGTGAATGAATATCTGGCTTCAAAAAAGGCTTTGTGGGAGGAACTTCTACAATAGCATCATGTTACTACTGATTTGAAGGAAGCTCAGCGACAGAATGAAGAGTTTCATGTTTCACTTAACCTAGCCGGCTTGGATTCTGCGTTCGAACCTTATAAAGCTCAAATCCTAGCTGGAGAGCAGTACCTACGGTGACAGATACTTTCTCCCGTCTCAATTGTTCCTTTCTAGGACAGTTTTGTGGTACCGAGTATTGACTCTTCTGTCCTAGTTTCTAGTGGTGGTGGATGTGGTGGTGGACGTGGCGGTAGAGATGGTGGTCGTAGTTTTGGTCTAGGAGGAGGCCGTGGTGGTAGAGACAATGGTCGTGGTGGTGGCCGTGGTGGTGGTGGTGGTCGTGGTCAACCACGAAAGTGTAACTATTTTGGAATGCTCGGTCATATCGAAGATTATTGTTGGGACAAGTCGGACAAACCAGAATATGTACATCAAGTGCATGATAAAAATATGCAGTCCCAGGTCACAACTTCTGCTCCCAGAGATGATACTTCTGGTTTCAATCAGACTTCAACGTCTGATACCTTATCTCCATTTGAACAGATCCTCCAGAAGTTGAACGCGCTTGCTAGTACCACCTCCCAAAATATTGCAACCATGGCACATATAGGTAATCCTGCTTTTGTGGCAACCCTGTCACCATCCACCTCTTGGGTCATCGACTCAGGAGCAAGTTCTCACATGTCTGGTATAACCTCTCTTTCATAATTGTAGTTCCATGAAACATAATATTATCTTGGCTGATGGGTCTACTCGTCCTGTGCTTGAAAAATGTATCATTCACCCTACTCAATCACTATCACTATTTGATTCATTATATGTGCATTATTTTTCATTTAATTTGATATCTGTGAGCCATTTAACGAAATCTCTTCAATGTTCTTTGACATTTTCTTCCAATTAGTGTGTTTTTCAGGACCTCAGGACGAAGAAGATGATTGGTTTAGGACATGAAAAAGATGGACTGTTTTACTTGGATCTACCTGGAAAGGCTTTTACTTCTGACATTATCGTTTGAGACATCCGTCTTTGGCTAAGTTGCGTCAAGTTCCTAGTTTGAATCATGTTTCTAGTCTTGAATATGAGGCTTGTCAGTTAGGCAAGCATCATCGTAGTTCCTTTCCTCGTCGTAGTAAGAGTCGTCAGTTAGAGTCTTTTGATCTTGTTCATTATGATATTTTGGGTCCGTCTAGAGTCAAAAGTCTGAAAGGATTTCAGTATTTTGTTATTTTTATTGATAATTATTTCAGAATGACTTGGTGTTATATAATGAAAGAAATCTAAGTTTTCAAATGTGTTATCTGCCTTTTATAATGAAGTCTATGTTCAGTTTGATAAACTCATCAAAATTTTGCGTTCTGATAATGCTTTGGAGTATACTCAAACTTCTGTGAACAGTTTCTGTCTTGATTGTGGTATAATTCATCAAATCAGTTGTGTCCACACGTCTCAACAAAATGGTATTGCCGAACATAAACATCGACACATTTTAGATGTAGCTCGAACTCTCATGTTCAATATGCATGTCCCTAAACAGTATTGGACAAATATCGTTCTTACTGCATGTTATCTAATTAATCGCATGCCATCATTTGTATTAAATAACAAAATTTTATTTTCCATGTTACATACAAATGTCATACCTTTTTTCTTACCTCCTCGAATGTTTGGGTGTGTCGCTTTTATTCATAACTTGGAACCTAATCGAGATAAGTTGGCTCATAGATTTCTGAAGTGTCTTTCTTGGTTATCCTCGTACTCAAAATGGTTATCGTTGTTACAGTCCACAGTCACACAAGTATTATGTCAATGCAGACGTTACATTCTTTGTGTCTACCTTTTTTTTTTCCTTCAGGAGACCGTTGTATTCCTTTTACATCAGATTTGATATTTTTCATACCACTTTCGGTTATTTCCGAGTCATTTTCTGTCTCCATTCTCCCTTTACAGATTTATCAGAGATCCATTCAGGCTAGTGGTTTTGCAGAATTCAACCCTCAACCAATCAGCTTCCGTGCCTGAGGTTTCTGTTCCCATCACCACAGATCCAGATGATCTTCCCATTGCTCTCAGAAAAAGAAAATACCTTTGTACCACAGAGAATAAGCATCATATTTCTAATTATGTTTCATTATATCGTGCTTCATCATCTTTTCATGCATTTGTTGTTTCATTGTCTTCTATTTTCATTCCCAAAACTTACAAGTAGGCTATGTCATCTTCTGGTTGAAAAAGTGCAATGGATGAGGAGATGTATGCTTTACATCAAAATCAGACTTGGGAGCTTACATCACTTCCTGTTGGAAAGCAGACTGAGTTGTAGATGGGTGTACATGGTTAAGTATCATCCCGATGGTTCAGTTGAGCGCCTCAAGGCACGATTGGTTGCCAAAGGGTATGCTTAGACATATGGTGTGGATTATATGGAGACTTTCTCTCCAGTAGGTAGGTTGAATTCAGTTCGGATTCTTATTTCTGTGACGGTTAAATCACCAATGACCTATATATCAGCTGGACATAAAGAATGCTTTACTGCATGGTGACTTACATGAGGTGTATATGGATCAACCACTGAGATATGTTATAACAGAAAATGAAAAACTCGTATGTCGATTGAAGAAAACATTATATGGACTGAAACAGTCACCTCGTGCTTGGTTTGACAACTTCATTTTAGTTTTCATTCTGTATGGCTTTCGACGCACCACATCAGATCATTCAGTATTTTGTCATTCTTCCTCAGCATGTATTTATGTGTTGATTGTTTATGTTGATGATATCATTATATCTGGGAGTGATCATGCTGGAATTGTGGACTTGAAGGCCTATCTTAGTCGTCAATTTCATACTAAGGATTTGAGTCTTCATCGATATTTTCTTGGAATTGATGTTGCTCGATCTAAGAAGGGTGTGTATCTGGGATGTTGGAGTGTCGACGAATTGGGACTCCTATGGATTATCATGATAAGCTTGATGCTGACATGGAAGAGTTATTTGAGGATGTTGGATATTATAGACGTTTTGTTGGCAAACTTATATATCTTACTGTTACTCGACCAGACATCACATATGCAGTTGGAGTAGTTAGTCAGTTTATGCATGTCCCTCGGCAACCATATTGGGAGGCTATCGCTCGCATTCTTCGATACTTGAAGGGTGAACCTAGAAATGGTTTATTGTACAAATCTTCCCAGTTGTTTACGGTGACGGAGTTCAGTGATGCTGATTGGGCAGACAGTCGCAGTGATAGGAGGTCTACTTCTGGCTATTGTACGTTTGTGGGTGGCAATATTGTCACGTGACGTAGTAAGAAGCATAATGTTGTGGCTCGTTCTAGTACAGAGGCCGAGTACCGTGCGATGGCTTATACAGCTTCTGAGATGATGTGGGTGCAGTCTCTTCTTCATGAAATGATGATTATGATTCATATTCCGATGGAGATGTATTATGATAATCAGTCGGCAATGTTTATTGCAAGTAATTCGGTGTTTCATGAGCGCACGAAGCATACCGAGGTGGATTGTCATTTTGTTCGTGATTTGTTGCTGAAGAAACAAATTGTCACTCCTTATGTTCGGCCGGAGGATCAATTAGGTGATATCCTCACTAAACCATTTGCTCGTGGTCTATTTTTTGATTTATGTAGCAAGTTGGCGTATTTGATCTATATGTTCCAGCTTGAGGGAGGGTGTTATAGTTATTTTATTTTGTTATTTACCTTATGAGGGTATAATAGTAATTGTGGGTGTATTGCATATCAATATAAATAGACATGAGATGCAATCCAGGATTTTATGCCCTAGTAATCTCCTTTCTCATATTCATTCTTCTCCTACTTTTCTCCTTCTCTCCTCTCCATCTCCATCTCCATCTCCAAACTTCACTATATACATTAAGGTTTTTATTCTTATCCTCTAGACGTGCTTCTAGGCTTAAATTCTATATGATTTTTTAGTTTCTTATTGTGTTATTCTTAATTTTTGAGTGGAAGTTTGTTAAACTTTCTTTTTAGTTTCAAAAAAGTTTGAACCTTTAAGGATATTTTCAAAAAAAATTTCTTCAATCTTATTATTAAAGATCGTATTATAATTGTTTAAGATACGTTTTGTGCTTTTGGCATTCGTATTTAAGGGTAAGCCGTTTCCTGTACAATTTTCTCGACTAGATAGGTGACTGGACATGGGTAGGTGTATGATAATGTGGTTAAGCTCTGGTGCACACTGATGAGCTATGATACACTGCATTCACTGCTAGAAGCTAGCTCTGGTACACTGTCACATTTCCATTCCTGGACTTCACACTCTTCTTCACTAACTGCACTAAAATGACGCTGGACATGGGATTGTATCAGTACCGACCTCTTATTTTGACCTTGTCTCAAGGTCAAAGTAGAGGAAATCTGTTATGAAAAGCTATGAGCATTTATGTCTGTTCTCTGATACTAGAGAAAATGCTGTGATCACTGATACTCTCTGGAGAGTACTTGCTGCTTGTAATTGGCCTTGATCACTGCTACTGAGTCTACTGCTGAACTATGTACACTATCCAGTGCCAAAATAAGACTGGTTAGCTATCTGATACTCACTAGTGCCCACCACTAATCAGTTGTGCCTGTTACTGATTAGTAAGATTAGTAAAGTCTTGCATATGACATTGGCCACAGAGCCTTGAACTGGAACTGGAGAACTGACCACTGAGCCATTCAAACTGAAAATTACTAGCTGATAATGGTGGATACTAAGCTTGAAAATGAACTAAAGCTAATTACTACTATTACTGATACTTGTGAGCTGCTGTCACTGATACTAAAGTTTTGGAGCTTGAAATATGAACTGCTTCCTAGTTTGATAGCTTTAAATGAGCCCAATACTCCTGACACTGAACTGAACTAGGTTCATATCAAAGTAGTTGAACTGACCAGGTTCACTTGACTGCACAAAAGGGTCTGCAAAACAAAAAATTCCCCTTGGATCCCATATCATCACCGGTTCTTCTTTGGATTTGGAAAATGGCGTCAACATGTCCCACCTCTGGCATGCCCTCAAATGAGTTTTCTTTTAGAGTAAAGGAATATTCCTTGGCTTTCCATCATTTAGCTCATTTGTAATCTTCAATAGAACCTCGGTTAGCACACACTTTACTTCCTGGTTGTTCGCTTGTGATTTTACTCCATTGTTGCCATTCGCAGTCTCATTAAAGAACAGCAAATAAGGGCTATTCGTCAAGAGGCTGTCAGACACTCCAAAAATGAATGACTCTGGCACAGAAACTAAAGGATTGGTTACCCTGTCTGCCATTTAGTTGACTTACCAGCATCTTTGTACCTCAAATTCTTTGATTGCTTCTAAACTTTTGAAACATTCTTTTGATGCTTCAGTTGAGGCTTCACTTATTCAACCCGATTCAAAAGATCTTCGAAAATTAGCTGATCCGAGAATCATAGAAGATTACTAGACTACTGTTAGCTCTTCTTCCCAAATTACTGGGATTTGAAGGAGATCTAGCACAATTGCCATGAACTTTTGAAATGAATCGAAGCAATTTACTAGAATTCAAGTGGAAAGTTTGAATGGATTAGGGGAGGCATGCTTATGAATGCTTGCCCCCTTTGGTGAGTGGATTTCGCCTATCTAATCCTTGTTAAATAGAGAAGTCCTTTCCGTCCCCATACCTCGACTAGCAGGATTTTATTGACTTTTGTTTCAATTTTGTAGGAAATGTCACGACAACCACCTTGGCAAGAATCAGTTGCTACATATCTTCATGGGAATCAATAGCATGTTTGCCACATTTTTAGAGGTATAATTCCCCCCTCCCTCTTTTACACCTACTAGCTACTGTAATCAGTTTAATGAATCATTGCACATAATGATTTCTTGTGTACATCTATGATATCATATTCTTATCAGAACATGTCTAGTTTCTAGAGAGAACTCAATTGATGATAGTTTGGAAATAAGTGCAATGGCGAATTTTTGTTGTTACCAAAGAACATGTCTTATGTTCTGAAATTTTAATATATCTATGAAATTCTGAAGCATTACATATTATTGCATTTAATTAACAAAATGTTTTGGATTGTAAACATGTGTATTTTTCTTATACACAGTGACACTGCTAGTTGCTAAGTGTTCTCAGTCATTCTCTACTCTAGAATTTATGTAGATGCTCTGTCTTATCTGATTAGATATGCGATTCTTCCATTAGCATGTTGAAGGAAACTCATTGCCTAAAGAAGAATACTTGGTCTCGTGGACTCAAAAATTGTCTTTACTCAGCTGTTCGGAACCCTTGTGCCTTGTCCTTTCCTGGTGAAGTTTTTTTTTTGGGTGATCTTTAGCCTAGGTCTGTTCTTAGTGTTGATGTCTTTCCAGGTAGAACTTTTTATATTGGTGGTATATACTTTTATAAACATGTTTGGTGGATTATTGCTGGTGGTCCTTGTGTCCCTAATACACCCAATCGTTAGCATCTATATAATCCCTGGTTGTTCTGGAAGTTCTACCTGGAAAGAGCAATTTAGTCCTTTGTAGGCTGCTTGTGGAGTCAGGTTATATACTTTTGTAAGCCAAGCCATCCATTCCAATTCCTGGTTGTTCTGGAAGGCATCCTTTTTGTGAATTTGTTAGTTGTACTTTTTCGTCACTTATTCAATCCTTTGTAGGCTGCCTGTGGAGTCAGTGACGAAACCAAGCCATCCATTCCTGACATCAACTCGCTGGATGCTGCTGATCAGTTGGTTGTTGTAGACTACGTCAAGTATCTTTACAAGTTCTTCAAACTTTCAGAGGTACTGGTGAGCTACTTTATCTACTCTGTACAAAGTAAACTCGTGTAGGGTTTGGTCAAAAAAACTATATATATATATATATTTGCACGACCCCTCTGCCTTTCCTTACTATAAAAGGTGATCTGTGTCTGGTGCAGAACTCCAGTAGGCCACAGGATTACATCGGCTCGCAAGTGGAGATCAACGCAAAGATGAGGGCCATTCTTGCCGATTGGTTGATAGAAGTGCACAACAAGTTTGAGCTGATGCCAGTCCCTCTATCTCACCTTCCATATAATCGACCGCTACCTGTTGATGGAGGTCGTCCTGAGGAGGGAGCTGCAGCTCGTCGGTGTGAGCGCCATGCTCATCGCCTGCAAGTATGAAGAGAGATTCGCTCCAGACGTGAACGACTTCATAGCCATATGACAATGATCACATTTATGTTGGATGAGTTTGAGTTTGAATTTGATATTGATAGATAATCTAGCTTTCTTTTGTAGCACGAGGTATTTACTGTAAGCCAATGACTACTGGAAGATTAATCTGGTGGTTAAGTTTATGTTGATCCGTGGCTCGCATATGTTAAACATTGTTAATCTACCACGAGGTCAACAAGGTTGTTGGTCACTATTGCTGCTGCTGAAAGCTAAGGTTCAATAGAGCCATTATTATTATTTATTTATTTTGATCCATTTGTAATGGTAAAAAAAACGTTGGTAATTTCAAGGGTTCCAATGGTTATAAGAGTTAGTAGTTCACGATTATCACCGTTGTAAAAAATTATTTTGTATCGTAGGCGTTAGAATTTTATAATTACCAACTGTTATAAGTGTTAAGAATTGATGATTACCAACGGTATTTTACCGTTAAATTTTTTTATTTACCAACGGATTATTTTTGTTAGATTTTTTTTTTCCTAAGGGTTAAAATTTGTTAGAATTTTTTTTCATGTCCAATTATCAACGGTTTGGCTAGACCCAGCAGCCAGCCGTCTTCGATGAAAGGGTTCGATGAAAGGGACTAAGACATCGTCTAAAGGCAGACATCTATTTTGTCGCCTCTTGACTGAATCTATCTAAAAAAAAAATAGTTGAAGTCCGGTCGCACGTCGGAGACATCTTTAGTTCGAAAGATTGACCTCATGTTGGACTTTGGGACTGTGCTCAGCCGCATGCGAGAACGACGCTCATCACGTTGAAGAAAATCAAGACTTGATTCATTCAATTATAAGCATAAGAAAAAAAAAAAATTTAAATTAACAATTTTCAAGAACACTTATTATCTCTGGCCATCAATTTGTCTATGGAATCGGAAGAAAAAATGTTATAGGAAGAACTAAGTTTTAAAAGTAATTGCCCACTTTTTCTTACTAACTTTCTTTTTATATATAATTAATACTATAAACTATATATTACTAACTACTGAAATTATTTGGATCCCCACTTGGTGTTCCGGACCCATGCCATGTCTACTCCTCCCTTGCGTCGCTCCTGATTGTCCATAAGCACCAGATTGGTGTTGGTTGTGAGTAATCGTCTACGCACTTCAAAGGAATAGTAAAAAAAAAGTTTGAAAGATCAAAATTCAACTTTTTGAAGACTAAGGCGTTTGGTAAGCGATTTTTTTATTTCCAGCAAAATTTAGGATGGAAATTTATTTACATTTTAGTTTATGTTATAAATTTTTTTTTCAAAAAATGCTGGATAAATAATTTGCGCACAAAACATAGAAATCCTGATTTTTTTGTTATGATAATTTTTGTTGTTGTGCGGCTGCTCAGATCAGGATAGAAACACATTGTCATAAGTCTCATTCTCGATTGGTTATGAAAAAATTAAATAAACTAAGTCACACAACTCTTACCACGCAAAAATAAATAACCAACTCACACAACCTTTACATATTTTCTTTTAGTTTTATGGTCTTGTAACTTTTTCGTGTAATATTCAAAATTTACATGTAGATCTTCATTTGGTCATTAGAGCATCATTAGAAAGGCCCATCCCAATTTCTAGATTTAGAATGTAGGAGCTCAATTTGTAGAACAGTAAGAGTCATCATAAGTTTCAATTTCTAGATTCTCAGGTCCAACCCACCCACATTTTCTATTATTCTCATACAAACCCAATCCATTCTACATTTACCATTTTGTAGGCTAAATTACAACTTGATACCCTCAACTATTCTAAATGTTCAACTTGATACCCTCAACTTTGATAGATACTAACTTAATACCCTCTCTCAACTAATATTTTTAACTTGGTACCCTTCGTCACCCTAACGTTAACTTTTATGTAAAAAAAAAAAAAAAAAAAAAAAAATCCTAATCTACCCTCTTCTTCCGCCCTCCCCTACCACTGCCCCACCTCTGTCACCCTCGTCGCGCGCCACTCGTCCGTGCAAGTCGCCACAGCACGCCCCCGCCGCGCGCCACTCCCTCTCTCGCCGCGCGCCGCCGCAAGCGCACCCGCTATCCCCACCCCCTCCCTCGTTGTTGCTCGCGGCTGCTGTACTTCTCCTCTGTTGTGCGCCCCCCCTCCCTTTCCGCTGCCGGCGTCGGAGAAAGAGGAGGGGGGGGGACTGCCGGAGAGAGGGGGAGGGTTGGAAAGGAATAATTTTCTCATTTACTATTTAGGTAAGTCAAAAATAGAGAGGATATTAAGTTGATGTCTATCAAAGTTGATGATATCAAGTTGAAAACTTGAAATAGTTGATGGTATTAATTTATAATTTTGCTTTTTTTTATTTTGGGCCTCAAGATAAGGTTCCTCTTAAGAGGAGGACATAAATCCTCTCTTTTTTTTCTTCTTCTTCTTCTTCTTCTTCTTCTTGACAATATGAAGACTAAATTCAAATTTTTAATAGCATATACACTCTTAAACTAAAGGAAAATTCTAAAGGCACTCCAATAGTTGCTTAGAAAAGCCCAATTTTTTTTTTCCAGTTTATTTACAAGTTTGTTGTACAATTTCTTTACTTGAGGGCAACCCAAATCCTCGTATAAAAACCAATTACTTCTATTTTTCTGCCCAAATTTCTATTTTTCTGCCCAAATTTTTTTTCCAGGACTGTCACTGTCAACTTTGTGACAGTCCTAAATAATTAGGACTGTAAAAAATATTGACAGTCCTTGGAAAAGAAGAAGAAGAAGCAGAAGCAGCAACATCAGGGGCGGAGTGTGGAGGCGGACGACGGCGCGAGGCTGCGGCGAGCGGGGGCGACGCGGGGCAGAGGTAAGGGGTGCAGGGCGGACGCGGGACGAACGCGTGCAAGATGTGGGGTGCAGAAGCTAAGCGGGTCCACCTCCTCTCCTCCCTCCTCCCTCCGCTCCTCCGCCTACGATCGTTCCGTCCGCCGCATCTTCTCCTCCTGCTCCGCCTCCCTCGAGGGCGCCCTCTCCCTTGTCCTCCGCTGCAAGCACCACTCCTCCCTCCTCCGTCGCATCGCCGCCATCACCACCACCTCCTCCGCCGACTTCAAGCGCCTCTTCTCCCTCCTCGACGCCTCCCTCGCCGACCTCCGCTGGCTCCTCTCCCTCCACTCCTCCTCCGACCCCGTCCTCTCCCTCCCCCCATTGTCTCCAACGACCCCATCCTCTCCTGGGTCTAGTCCTTTCTCGCCACCCTCTCCAACCCCTCCTCCTCCCTCTCTGCCACCGTCGAAAACGCCAACTCCCTAGCCAGTCTCCGCCTCCTCCGCCTCCCGCCGCCGCTTCCTCCTCCTCCTCCAGCCTCTGCGTCCTCCTCCTCCTCCTTTGGCAGGTGGAGTTGGGGTTAGGGTTAGACTGTCCCGAGGAAAATTTGGGTTGTCCTGAGTAAAATTTTAAAAACTTGGACTGTAATGGACTGTCCTAAGTAAGTTTTGGAGTGCGTGTAGAATTTTCCAAACTAAATAACCCTATTTTCCCCTCAACCGGTGCCACCATCACCCCCTTCTACTTCTCACTCCCTCTGCCTCTGACCACAAGACGACCACCACCACTGTCCATTTCGTTCCTTCCTTTCGTCGCTGGTGCAGACCCACAGTCATCTCCTCATTCCCTCTTTTCCATCATCTCCTATGCTCCGGCCAGAAGCCACGCCTCCGCCGGCGGACTAGCGCGAGCGCCGAGGCCCCTGGCCTCCTCCTCCGATCTCCTACACCTGGCCACCTCGACGAACCTCGCCGTGGTCAACTTCATCAAGGGTATTTTTATGGTTTAGGGTTTTCTTTCCTTCAACTTCGCGTGCGAAGGGTATTTAGTTAGTTTTGGTTGCAGGGAGGAGAAAAAACAATAAATTCACAGAAAGGAGAGAAGGATTCAAAGATGAAGGTGAAGAAGAGGAATGCTTTGGAAGCAGCAAAGTCGAGAGGCTGAGGATCAAGTGGTGATCGATCTATCATTGATCAAAATAAGCCTTCTTTAAAAATGGTGAGCAGTATATTCTTTTTATTTTTGGATCCAAATTTGGGAGTTGGTTTCTTCGAAGAACATCCTTTTAAGCGGATCATGTAGAGTATCTAGTTCTGAAAATGATGGATATTTGAGCCACGGGATGTGTTGGAATAATACAAAAATAACCCTCAAGACAACTAGGAATTTTTAGTGGGCCGGCGGGCTCACCATGTGGCAGTGGTGAGACATTTTTCTCCTCCAATAACATCATAACACATCACGGGAAGAGCAAGCAGCATGACACTACAAGAATGATGTGTTATGCTGTTATTGGAGGAGAGCAAAGCCTCACCACTGTCACGTGGTGAGTTTTTTTTTGCGTAGTGCTCAGTTGACCGACTTGTAGGGGAGGGAGAGGAAATACCATGCAAAGGCAGTGAAGCAGCTCCTAGAGGGAAAGGAACATCCCTTATATCGGTGACTTTGTTATTTAACTCGTCCATGAGCTAGCTGTAAGCCATCTCCATGCTCTTGGAACCACTGTTTTAAAAATCGGACCGGCCGGTTGAACCTTTCAACCCTTGAACGAGTAGCATTTTTAGGCTGGTTTAGTATCGACCCAGTATTTTTTTTTTTTCAAAAACCCACTTCTTTTGTGTAACTCGGTCGACCAGGCTGGTCAAACCACTAAACCGTCTGACCCAGCTGAATTTTGAACCGATTTGATCATGACTTGTATAATTTTTTTTTTGGTTAAAAGCTAATTAAAACTACACATTTTCAAGAATAGGACCAACTTACTAAGAGAGAACTTAAAAACTAATTAAAACTACCAATTTTCAAGAATGATGCCAACTTTTGAGTTTTGAGTAACTTTTGTTTTGTTAGAGTTATTTTGTTATTTAATACAGATAATGACATGCGATTAATTAGATAACATGCAGTAAGAACGACATCTGTCCAATACCGTTTAGGGACATGCATATTGAACATGAGAGTTCGAGCCACATCTAAAATGTGTCGATGTTTGCGTTCAACTATACCATTTTGTTGAGACGTGTGGACGCAACTAGTTTGATGAATCATGCCACGATCAACATAAACTGTTCACAGAAGATTGAGTATACTCCAAAGCATTACCGGAACGAAGAATTTTGATGCGTTTATCAAACTGAATATAGACTTCATTATAAAAGGCAGATAACACATTTGGAAACTCAGATCTTTCTTTCATTAAATAACACCAAGTTATTCTGAAATAATCATCAATAAAAATAACAAAATATTGTAATTCTTTCGGACTTTTGACTCTAGACGGATCCCAAATATCAGAATGAAAAAGATCAAAAGGCTGCAACTGACGACTCTCAATACGACGAGGAAAGGAATTACGGTGATGCTTGTCTAACTGACAAGCCGCACATTCAAGACTAGAAACATGACTCAAACTAGGAACAACTTGACGCAACTTAGCCAAAGATGGATGTCCCAAACGACAATGCAACTGCAACGGAGAAGTAGAAATATAAGTGAAAGCCTTTCCAGGTAGATCCAAGTAATATAATCTATCTTTCATGTCCTTAAACAATTATCTTTTTCGTCATGAGGTCCTAAAAACACAAGAATTGAAAGAAAATGTCACAGAACATTAAAGAGATTTGGTTAACTGACTCACAGATAGTAAATTGAATGAAAAATTAGACACATATAATGAATCAAATAATGACAGCAATTGAGTAGGATGAATGCACATTTTTCAAGCATAGGACGAGTAGACCCATCAGCCAAGA
Source organism: Iris macrosiphon (assembly GCA_036927795.1). Lineage (NCBI taxonomy): Eukaryota > Viridiplantae > Streptophyta > Magnoliopsida > Asparagales > Iridaceae > Iris > Iris macrosiphon. The sequence goes on from JAYESA010000006.1 coordinate 75,660,413, forward strand.
TAATATTATGTTTTATAGAACTACGATTATGAAAGAGAGGTTATACCAGACATGTGAGAACTTGCTCCTGAGTCGATGACCCAAGAGGTAGATGGTGACTGGGTTGCCACAAAAGCATGATTACCTATATGTGCCATGATTGCAGTAGGTTGGGAGGTGGTACTAGCAAGAGCGTTCAACTTCTGGAGGATCTGTACAAATGGAGATTAGGTATCGGATGTTGAAGTCTAATTGAAACCAGAAGTATCATCTCTGGGAGCAGAAGTGGTGACCTGAGACTGCATATTTTTATCATGCACTTGATGTGCATATTCTGGTTTACCCTACTTGCCCCAATAGTAGTCTTCGATGTGACCGAGCATTCCACAATAGTTACATTTTCGTGGTTGACCACGACCACCACCACGACCACTACCACGACCATTGTCTTCCACCACGATCTCCTTCTCGACCAAAACTACAACAACCATCTCTACCGCTACGACCAACAACACTACTAATTAGGGCAGAAGAGTCAGTACTCGGCACCATAGAACTCTGTCCTAGAAAGGAACGATTGAGACAGAAGAAAGTAATTACCACCGTAGGTAACTGCTCTCCTGCAAGGATCTGAGCTTTATAAGGTTCTAGCACAGGATCCAAGCCGGCTAGGATAAGTGTAACATGAAACTCTTCCTTCTGTCTCAGAGCTTCTTTCAAATCAGTAGTAACATGATGATATTGTAACAGTTCCTCCCACAAAGCCTTCTTTGAAGCCATATATTCATTCACAGGTCTTCCATTTACTTTATATTAAACAATAACTCGTACAACTCATAGATAGGGACCACGTTCCGCTTATGCGAATATGGTTCTCCCAGAGATGCCTAAATCTGTTTGGAAGATTCACACCACTGAATATTAGCAGCGATGTGCGGCTCCATCCTATACCACAACCACAACATAACGTATGCATCTGTACTCATCCAATCTTCATACTTAGCGGACGTTTTAGGCGGGGGTTCTTCCGTCAAAAACTTTAACTTCTTCTTCGTCCTTAACACCACTTTGATAGACTTGGACCAGACAAGGTAGTTCGTACCATTGAGTTTCACCGCAGTAATCGATTTTTTCTAATTCATCATTATGAATAACAGTAAAAGGAGAACCATCTGCGCTACCACCACTAGCACTATTAATTTCGTCAGAAGATACGGTCCCCACCATACTTACAGATGCAACAGAAAGACGAGATCTCACAACGAACCACAACCGACGAAACGAACAACCAACGGAGATCTGTAGAAACCCTAGATCTCATAAACGAACCACGAATGACTCCGAACAACGAACGACGAATCATGAAAAGTAGAAAACAACCGAATTTTTTTTTCGGGGCTGCCGTCCCGAACCCTGCAATCAGGGGCTTCCGCCCCCAAACCCCTGTCGAGCTCACAGCCGAATTTGATCAGCCATGTCGTGGATGAGATTTACAGTACCTTCAAAAGATGCTGTAATATCAAGTGAAGTTTGGAGATGGAGAGGAGAGAGAGAAAAGTAGGAGGAGAGAATGTGAGAAAGGAGATTGCAAGGACATGAAACCCTTGGTTATATCTCATGTCTATTTATATTGATATACAATACATCCGCAATTACTATTATACCCTCATAAGATAAATAACAAAATAACTGTAACATAAACTATGTTGAACAAGTTCCAGAGGGAGATATTAATCAAAGCTCAAAGTACTAAAAAAAATAGACCAACTACTTCCCAAGTTTTATCTATGCATGGACTATCTCTACAGTTTTTACGTCATGACTGTTTCACTTCCCAGTACTATTAATAATCTATGTCATTACTTTGGTGCTAATAACTATATTATCATTAAAAACTTTTATGATGACGAGAGAAACAAGTGGCTCAAGTGCAGTAGTGAAAGTATCCAAAGCCCTTGGTATTCCATGATAGATGATGGCAGACTAGCCTTTTTTCCCCAACCACATCTGCAACACTGTTCTTATACTTCCCCATTGGCATAATCATGGCCGTATGCAGAATTCTGCATAGTATAATAGTACTCCCATACAAAGTATTAAGAACAATTGCTCCATTCATTGGATTAGTTCAAACTGAGGGTCAATAACCCTCCTTCAATTGTCACCAATGGAGCCGGGGTCCTCTACTTGTGCAACCACAGAACCTTACTTGACCCATTCATGCTAACTGGTGCATTGCCCCGTCCACTGATTGCAGTCACCTACACCCTCAGCCCGGTCTTGGAACTACTTGCAGTTTACGTGCAATCAAAATTAATATGTTTTCTTCTTGAATAATTCTATTATTTTGAACATACATAACTTTTAAGTCATGTGTAACTGTATATTATGTAATATATATTCAATGTAAGATTGTAAATCTATATAACTGGTTCAACCGGGTTAACCCAATGGTTGGACCACTTTAACCCAACCCAGTGTACTGACCGGGTCGATCTCCGGTCCGGTTTTGAAAACATTGCCTGGAACTATCATAGTGGTGTGAGGAGCTTCAATTTATGCGCTACTGCATATTTTGGTCGAAATCTCCTGTATTTTGTTTCCCGTGTAAGTCATGCTACTTACTATTATTGTTTCTATTCCTCTGGACATACTTTTTAAAGCTTCATAATGAAAAGTGATAAATCTTGGAGCAAAACTTCTGAAACCAAAAAACTTGGTGCCTTGGTGCACCAAAACTGCAACTGAGTACTAAACTAGGTCATCAGCCCATTATCTAAAGTTGATTTGTTGTTGAGACTTGAGATATCCATTATGATATGTTTTCCTGCTCATGGTCATGGCTAAATTCATAAGACTGACCATTCTCAGTTGCAAAGCGGCTTCATCAGGGACCAGGGTTTCATTTGTCGATAGTATGTGTGAATTGGACTCATTCATTTTAGTGAAACAATTGATCCGTTCGATGCCTGTTCTTCTCCTATGAATCACTGATAAGTTCTTAATTAGAGTATTCCCCCTTTTCAGGTTTTGACAGGTTCAAGTCTGAAATTGTTGCATTGCCTTTTGTTGAAGCTGTGTCCAGATGAAACTCTGCAGCAAAATAAATTTGGAGATGCAACGTCAATGTCTGTTTCCAATCACTGGTTCATCACAAAAGTAAAGTACACTGATATTATTGGTCTTGCTAATTTGCTTTATGAAGAACTACATAAACAGTTTGAGCACATATTTTTTGGGACAAGCTATCTCCCTTTCGTTGTGGTCGCAGACCAAAAAGGTCGTCTGATTTTAGATATGGAAGTCTTGCCTGAAAAATTCATATCGCTGTTAAGATGTTCGATGATCGTTTTGCAATTTCTCGAGTTTGACCTAACCATTGTGTTGGAGAGATGCCAAATTCTGGCCGGGATACTCAGAAAGTTGTGTCCTCCAAATTCACTGCCAACTTTTCCTCATTGTTCTTTGCATCCAGATGATATGATAACTCCAAGTGCTGATCCATCAGTTGATTTCTTTTCTTTATCACTCGAGGTAATTCGTTAACTTGATTGTTATTTTATTGCCGTTTCTTGTTGCGGCAATTATATTAAGTAGCAGGCATAGAAAGGGGACTTCATATGTAGTAACTGGTTTTGACCAGTGTTACCTGCACAACTCAAAATTCAAGTTATGGTTATCGGTATCAGTATCAGACCCTTCTAATGAGTATCTGTATCTGCAGTTTCACGGGGTTTTGGTTCTTTGAATCAATCAGTTTTGTTTCGGTATCAGGATCAAACCGTGCACACTTTTACTTCCAAGACACTACATAAACTCTTCAAACATCAAGTTGTTATGATATTACCACATAAATGTATTGATGACACCATTAGACAAAGATGACTGTCTAAAATAATTGTTGGAGTCATTTTAACCGCAGATGAAATAATTGGGCAGGCAAATCATTCTTATTTCCTGTAAGTCTGGTTTGCGTATTCATGTACTATAGACATTCTACTTGTCAGGTTTGAAGCTTATGTTAGACACTTCCATACATACAAACCCTTGTCGACAGAGGCGGACGCAGGAATTTAAGAGGGGGTCAACCTCAAATGTAAAGAAAGTCCAAAAATAAAATCACATACTACAAAACAACATATATATATATATATATATATATATATATATATATATATATATATATATATATATATATATATATATATATAATTTCACACGTCTTACAAAAACAAGATAACTAATTTTCGATTACAGTACTCCTCTTTGATTGCATATATTCTGAGTTGAATAATATCTTCATTGCTGACGTGTCTTTCTCATTGTAGTTATTCATAAACTCATCTCCAAGTCGATTGTGTAGCTGAGTTTTGATAATTTTCATGGCTCTCTCGACAGTTGTTGTAGCAGAGGCTGGTATCAGAAAAAAAAAATCAATTTTTTCCAGTGGGGTCAGTTCACTCTACTTGCCTCTTCCTGTCTCCGCCACAGCTTGTCGAGTATCCCAGTAACACTGGTCTGGGCTGAAATTTGTCCTTGTTTATGTTTATGCAATTTGTGGCTATAATTATGATTTCACAATGGCTGAAAAGTTGAACTAAGATTTTGTTTTTGATAATGATCTGAAGGGTCTGTCAGTCTTTAGTTGATTCTAGAAGTGGTTTAGCTAGGGGTTTGGCACCATTACGTACAACTGATATGACATTGACAGTTGGTCATAGGAACTTTGCTAATTCTTTTCCAGAGATTTCTCGTGCTCCATGTAGACACCATTCTAGAGGGAGACGGCTTGGATGGTGATGATGTGACGTGATAAATGATATACAACAATGGTGGTGCAGAACGAGGTATCTGTGACTGTAATTAGCATTGAGACTCTTCCTTGCTTTATATAAGTAGTGCTGCCATGGATGGGCCGGCTTCTTCTACTCCTCCTCCCTCCCTCACCCCCCCCCCCCCCCCCCCCCCCCCTCTCCTCCTCTAGAGTGAGCTTCTCCTACTAACTAGCATTGAGACTCTTCCTGATTACCTTTAAGGAGAGGCCTTCTCTTTCACTTGAGAAATCTCCTTGTCTCCTTCACTTGACTAGGAAGCCGTCATGTTAACGCTACCAGTTCATGAAGTATAACTCTTATTTTTGTTTGTGTGTGTGAGAGAGAGAGAGAGAGAGAGAGAGAGAGAGAGGTATGCAGCCTTACCCCCATATATACGGAGAGACGTCTTCGTGACTCGAACATGTATCCTCCAAGAAGCAAACAGCAAGCCTGACATATATATATATATATATATATATATATATATATATATATATATAGGGGAAGGTAAATTATATATAAAACAACTGACCAATTGGCCTACTACAGTCGCAAACCAAAATCTACATACATATTCTAAAAACCTCTCAAATAAGAAGAAGCGTATCAGCCTCTATACGAGCCGCAATCCCAAACGTCGAGTTTCTCAGGTTCTAAAAAATGCTGCAGTTTCGTTCTCTCTAAATGTGCCAGACCGCACAAAGCAATCTGATTCTGGCTTCCCTGTACCAACAACTACCTTTGTGCCGCATCCTAAACAGATACTGGATCACCTCAGTCACACTTTGCTCATGAGTAGAGGGAATACCCAATTTGTCTAGTTGCGTTTGCCAAATTTCCCTGCTGAAAGCGCAACCGAAGAGCAAATGAACAATACTTTCATCTTGTTGGGAGCAGAGGATACACTGCTTCCCTTCAATATTAACTCCAAATCTTAGGAGTCTATCCTTGGTCATCAGGCGGCTTCTAGTTACTTTGTACATATGCAACTGCAATTTAACCGAAGCTCCCTTCACCCAAATGAATTCAGCCCATCCAATGTTCCCATGCCTTTGTCTAATCTCCTCAAACATGTCCTTAAGTCTAAAACCTGAATGGTGTCCGCCCCCATCCACAGTATTAAACACTCGATAATCCTTGCCTACTGAAGCATCAATCCGGACTCTGGATATGGCATGTTCAAGGAGAACTCCCACCCGCCTATGCTGCAGATTCCAGCGCCCCCCATTTACCAGTGCCGAAGCCTTCTCCTTCCGGCCCAACTGGCCATAAACCGCCTGTCCAAGCAAATCGGCAGCAGATTTGTGCCGAATCCAAGGATCCTCCCAAATGAACGTGTCTTCCCCATTACTGATTACTCTCGAAATAAATCTCTTCAGTTTAGACCTATTATGGAGAATACTTTAAAAGCTCACCGAGTAGTTGTTGTCGATGGGAAGAGACCAGAAGCTCGCCTTAGCCCATATTTATTGCGCATCCAATTAACCCAAAGGGAGTGGCCATCCAAGAATCGTCAAGCTAATTTGAAAGAGAGCTTCATTCAACGTATCAAGACTACGAAGACCAACCCCTCCCTCCAGCTTAGGACGATAAAGCTCCTTCCAAGCAATAGCGTGAATTCCCTCCCGCCAAATAAAATTCCCACAAAGACACTCAATCCGCCGGATAGTCACTACCGGAAGCATGATGGCCTGCATCCAATAGCTCACAATGGCACCAATGACAGCCCGAACCAGTTCGATCCGACTACCAAAAGAAAGGAGTTGAGCCTGCCATCCTTCAAGACGGGCTTGGATGATCTCTAAAAGATTGCTACACTCAGAGGCTTTAGCATACAAAGTGGATAGCGGAAGACCCAAGTACCTAATAGGTAGGCTACCCTCCTCAATGTGAATCAGCCGCAATAGACGCTCCTTATTAGGACAAAACCGATTAAAATACACCCTGCCTTTATCCTTGTTCAGCTTCAGTCCTGAGAGTCTACCCAAGTCATCCAATATCGAATTTAGGTTGCAAATACCATCTTCTGAAGGATATAAGAACACTAATAAGTCGTCTGCATAAATCAAATGAGAAACAACAGAAACCACTCTTAAAAAGAGGAACAATCCTTCTGGTGTGCACTGTCAGATCTACGAGACAAGTAAAATATTCCATCACGAGGGTAAACAAATATGGAGAAAGGGGGTCCCCTTGCCGTAATCCTCTGTTGCTAGAAATGAAACTGTGAGGCTGACCTTTGATTAACATAGAGAAGGTAGGAGTCATGATACATTCTTCCACCCTACGCACCCACGAATCATCAAATCTCATATCTCGCATCAAATGACAAAGGAAGCTACGGTTGACCGTATCGTATGCCTTACGAAGATCCAATTTGATGCAAGTTTTATCACCTCCAGGTTTGTTAAAATTCCCTACCATCTCATGAGCGAGAAGGTAATTTTCCGAAATACACCCTAATAAAAGCTGATTGATTAGGAGAAATCAAACCTGTCATCAACTCGTGCATTCTCTTGCACATGATATGGGTAATGGCCTTGTAGATAAAGTTGCAGCACGCAGTAGGCCGAAAGTTTGAAAGTGAAGAGGCCCCTTCCTTTTTGGGGATCAACGTCAGAAACGTATGGTTCAATTCTTTCAAAAGCTTGCCAATACAAAAGAATTCTTGAACAGCCTCAAGTAGCATGTATTTGAGATAGTCCCAATGCAGTTGGAAGAACTTCACATTAAACCCATCAGGCCCGGGAGATTTGTTAGGTTTGGCATGCTTAACATAGCTCTCAATCTCTGTTAGAGTAATAGGTTGACAGAGATAATCATTACCAGCCTTAGTAACCACCTTCTTACACACCAATTTTGGAAATTCTGAAGTATATTCCACCTGATTATAAAGCTTCCGGTAGTAGTTGATGGCCTCAATAGAGATATCAAGGATATCAGAGACGACCACACCAGATTCACTAATCAACATAGGGATATGGTTGCAGTGTTGCCGAGCTTTTACAACGCCATAAATTTTTTGTGTGCACTTGTCACCCTCTTTCAACCAATCACACTTGGCCGGTTGACGTATTTGAACTTCCTCAATAAACTGCAACTTATTAACTTCAGCTCGAAGCTCCTTCTCTTTCCTTTTGAAATCAGGATTAGGCAGTTGAGATTCAGCCAGGCGTTGGAGCTCGGCCAACTCACGTTCCAGGTCTCCAAGAGGAGGTTTGGGGCGTTGAATATTCCAAGCTTTCAAAGCAGTCTTGACTCTCTTCAACCAACCGCACAAACGAAATTGAGCTGTTCCCCCCGGGCCCACCTCGGAACACCGCAGACTGCTGCCTCATATCCCGGACATAGATGCCAAGAATTGTTAAATTTAAAGGGAAGCTTCTTAGAATAGCTAGGAGGAACAATACGAACAAGAATAGGGGTATGGTCACTAGAACCAGCAGGCAACCCCTCCGCATTAACGTCAGGAAAAGCATTAAACCAAGAGAAATTCCCCAAAGCGCGATCAAGTTGGCAAGATATAGGATAGCTCATCGATTGGTTGTTCCAGCTCCACATAAGGCCACTTTTGCGCAGACATTGCAGGCCAGAACGAAGCAGGCAACCCTGAAAATCCTCTACGATGGACTCCGGGACAGGTTGCCCACCCCGTTTTTCATAGTGGCTGATCATAGCATTAAAATCCCCAATCAAGAGAAACGGCATTTGCCGACCCAAATCAAGACTGACCCCAGTAATGTCCTCCCAAAGCTGGAACCGAAGCTGCCTATCATTATAACCATAGATCACACCAAGCAGGAATTTAAAGCCACGCTTTTGGTAAACTCCACCACCATAAGCTGTTCTGATTCAAAACGAACCAAGCCATGCCACGTAGAACTATCCCAAATAATCCAAATGCGAGCCATAGAGCAAAGCAAAAGATTATGAATCGAAACCCAGTTGCTAGGGGTACGAGACTCAATAGTCTTGGCTGATCTAATCTTGGATTCCAAGATAATGCCAATAGAACACTGATTGCTGAAAAGACGGTCTTTAATCGATCTCCAACGACCTATAGAGTTAGCACCTCGAACATTTCAGGCTAGAACTGTCATAAACTACTTGGAGGATTCCCCATAATTCCTCGGACTCACCCGCAGAGGGACGAGTGATCAATCCTCATGAAACTGTCTACTGAACTGACAATAGTTCGTTCCAGCATCCTCTAGACGCAATAGCAGTTTCCAGTCCTGATTGTCTTCTGTGAGTGGCACAGCATTTGCTTTCTGGACATCAAGTTTATCCGAACTGTCACCCATAGCTAGCAGCTTAGTACCCGCTTTGAGGGCAGATTTCTTCCTAATTTTTGGATTTTTCAGGCCCAAACCAGAGAGGTTAACATTAGGCACAAGCCTCTCCGACTTATCTAGTGACCCTACCAAATCCTGAGTATCGCCCCCTGCAACCTCCTTGATCAGCTCTGGCACCGGGTGAGACTGGTCCGAGCAAGTGGAACTTGTTTTAGCTTCACTGGGAGTTGCTGACTTTCGGCTAACCCCAACCCCAGGTGTTTGCTGTGGGCAAAGACCCATACCAACTTCACCTAGGCCTAGATGCTTACCCCAGCTACTACTCTGCACCGCTTCTATATGTAAATCCTCACAACTAGGCAGCCCATCCTGGCATGTGCTGTCCTCCTCCATTGACTCTGGAGTTGAAAATAATTCTGCCTCCTTGCTGTTGGTAGCTATTTGTTTGCTGTGAGTACCCCTGCCATTTTCTTCCTCTTAACTCATTCTCAGTACATGATTGTTTGGTATGACCAAAACAGTGGCAAATAGAGCATGAGAGGGGGGGGGGGGGGGGGGGGGGGGGACCCATTCATATTCTACACATTGTTCAATAATATCCCCATTCGGCAACTCTATAGGGACAGAAGTTGGGAGGACTTCCGTAGGAGAAACTTCTACAAAGACACGGGCGAAAGGACAATCTAGCAAGAGATGTCGTCAGCTCATCAATCTTTAGAGGCATTCCCAGCAAACTAGCAAGTTTCATAATCACAATACCACTCCAGAGTCTAGGATGTAAATTTGGAAACCGAATCCAAATAGGTACCGAGGTCAATCTTTCTCTCTCGAATTTAGAATCTGCAAGCCATCTTCTCATTATGATAAGACGCCCGTCCATCGTCCACGGCCCTTGTTGAATAATATGATCAAGATCCTCCTGACTCAAGAATCGTATCAGGAAATATCCATTCTCCCTTGCATATATATCAATATGTCCTGAAGGCTTCCAGTCACGGTTAATGTAAGCTTGAAGATGACCATAGAAAGGTCGCTTCCCCATAACGTAAATCATTAAGGTATTCTTCCACGCATTGATACCGCTGCCGCCTCGCGAGCTCCAATGATCTTCGGATCAAAGTATTTAGGGGTATATTGCACACTGCTCGAAGGGGATTTGCAGAAATCAGCCCAAGACAGGGGACCTTCCCCAGAGAGCCGTGTGTTTTCGACTGAACTCCTTCGACCATCCCTTGTGCTTATGCCCTGAGCAACCTCCGGTGAAACCCCGGACTTAGCCGGAGTTTTAGAGGCTTGACCATTCTTCTTGTAGGACGGAGTCCTCTGCCAGGCTTGACTTCCTCCATATCCAGGCCCCTTCTCCCCATAACCTCTCTACGAACCCCACCGCCGATGGGGGCACGGGTCTGGGAGCTACCACCACAAGCATTCCCATAGGGGGGAGCTTTGCCCTTACGTCTAGGCTCAACCGTGTGCCACCCGTGAGTACTGTTCTCCGCCCCATTGGTAGGAGAGACCTTACCCACTGCCCTAGCAGCCGCTAAAACACCTTAAGTTGCCCTAGCCTCCCGCCACCGCCACCGCCGCCTGGGTCACCTTCCCCCAAATCGCCTGGTTCAGGGAGCTTTTCCGTTTTTTTATATATATCCTGACATATATATATATATATATATATATATATATATATATATATATATATATATATATGCTTGATCATTTTCATCATGAATTGCACATGAATATCTTTCAAGCAAGTTGAGTGAAATTTAATACTGAATGGTGGTATTTAAGATGCCAAGCTGTTGGTACCAAAAATGATACAAGTAACACAGAACTAAATTGATATAAGTGGGCTATAAATTGATCTCAATAGTTGAAAGCCAAGAATATGAGGTCTACTTTTTAGTACTGTGACAGCATGTAAATAACAAACTGGTATTTGCAGAAGAGTCTCGTCTTTTAATTGATTTGAGTCTACAAATTGTAGCGATTTAAGGAAATTGGTCACCTTTGCAGTGAAATAAGAACGACCAAGCGGCTACATGATTCTTTCAGCCTCTAATGGGATGATGTCAAACTTGTTAGTAACAGTTGATGGGATCACTTGGACCTTGCAATATGTATGACTATATGAGTTCCAATATTCCAGTCTGTGTTGCAGTTACTCATTGACACACAAAAGGATATTGCAGAGCTGCCTCAATATGAGAATAATCCATATGATTATGAAAGTGCCTAGGATGAAGGGTCCTAATACTAAAAGAACAGTTATATGAAGATGAATTGATGATTCGCTTCCATTTTATTTTTCATTTACTCTTTCTTATGTGTAATATGTAACTGTGTGGTATCTAATTTAATCTATTATTCTTCATTGCACATACACTTCAGTGTCGTTAGAAGGTAGATACATGAAAGGGGGCATTTCAGAGTATCTGTTAAATAGTGAAGTTGCAATTTGAGCCACTGCACCAAAATTCTAGAGTTGTGGTGAGGATCGAGGGTTATTATTATTATTATTTTTTGTATTCTTCCAATATACGCCTGCATGTTGATTGCCCGTTTTGGGGGAGAACTGGATTCATACAGCATGATATTTGAACCTGAATTGCTCTTATGTGATGTTAAAGTCATGGACGCCGCACAAATTCTAGGGTTACGGTGAGGGTTAATTATTTGTATTATTTCCACAGTTCATGATTGATATATTCAGTTGCAACTCATTTTCTATGATAGAGAATGCTTAAGCTCATGTGTATGTTTTAATTTTTAAAGTTTTGGTATTTCTTAAGCCGAAAGAAAGAAAAGTACCTGTACCTGACCCAACCTGATTTGGTATAAAGGGTTTGTTGTTGCTTTTATGTCTGTCATTGTGGGCTTAAGTTACCTGCTTTACTGTGCATGCTTGGATGCATGTGCCACTTCAGTTTTGATTTGCTAACGATCAAGGTTACTGCAGGTATTTATTGATGAACTTTTGGTGCATCCAGAAATGAGAAAGCATTTTGCTTTCACAGATTCTGTTTCTAGTTCAAATGAAAAGTTGTTTGTATCTCATTCTTGCCATGGTGACATTCATGCCGTTCTGGAGCTGGTTTCTAGTCACTTTCTTTTATCAGTTCGTGATGATTTGTCCTTCAAGAGATTCATCTTTTCACTATCTTGGTCAAACGAAGTTGGTGGTGAGACTCATGAACTAAGCCTTGATTCTGCCTTGACACTACTTAGCCAGCTCATCATGTTTTTAGCACCACAGTTGCTCCAAACGCATCTCATTCTCATGGCTTCTAGATGCGTTGGTATTCATATGCCTGCAGATGACAGTAACTCAGATGTGCTAAAGATGAACCGTTACATTTTAGCATTTGAACTATCAGCTAATCTTTATGTACAGTATATGCCTGCTATAGGTTTTACTGATAATATCATTGGAGGAAAGTGTGAAGCAAGTACTTGTGATAAGGGAATACCTTTCGACTTTTTTGTCCACAGGATGACCAACGATAAACTTAATCATCAAATTGAAAAGTTGATTGACTTTTGCCACATGAACACTAATGGTTTGTTCTCTGGAACTACAGATGACATTCTAAAATGTTCTATTGGTTATATCAAAGAAAATCAGCACTTTGTTGATGAAACATTCAGGGAGAAGACTTGTTTGATACTAAGATACATTATAACAGCTATTCTTTCATGGGAAATAGAAACATCTCATGAAGATGAGGAAAGTATTCAACAAGAGATATTTTGTGTTTCTGCAGTGCTAAAATTAATGAGTTCATCACTCTTGAACATTATATGGCTTTTGAGGCAAGATGGAAATTTGGAAGGCACGAAAAAAAATAGAAATCATGACACACATTGCAAGGAGTACGATTTTATATTAGGTATTACTAGTTGCTTTCGGAATTACAGTGGAAATCAAGCTTTTCAGAAGTTTATATTTGATGTAACGGGAGGAAATACTGGAAGGCGTAGAGAGACCATGTTGATGTTGTCACATTTTGCAAGCTTGTTGCTATTTAGTCGTAGAAAAAAGATTGATTTTTTATGGAAGGGCTGCATTTTTATGCTGATGTCATTGCTTAATCTTTTCATTTTCGAAGAAGGTAATTTGGATGCATTTGCACAATTGCTATGTGATAGAGGAAAGGCTTCATTTCTTCATAGTTCCCCGGCAAAAAACACAAAGGTACCATACTTTTTTATAGAGTTATTTATCTTACCTTACCTTCCCTTTCCAATTTTCTTTCTACACCAGTTATACTTGATAGTAAAGTAAGGAAACAATTTTCAGGATTTGGTTCGTAGACGGTCAAGTGTAAGAATAGCATCTAACCTAAAAAAGGCGAGGGATGAAATCAAGTATCAGAAATATGAGGACCATTCCTGGTATGTCCTTCACATCTTTCTGTGATTTATTATAAATGGTCGTGCCTTGTTTTTCCTTTAGTATCATGTTATCAGATTACCAGCTTCTGATACCTTCTTTGTATCTCCAATTATTGGTATTCATCAAATAAACTAAAATATCCAATTATTGGTCTTAGTGATTTTATTCTATTTGATGAATACCAATAATTTGTGATCTAATTTCGTTCACACGAAGGTTGTACACTATTGTCTCAGGAATTTTGTGATGCCAATTGTCAGTGCACTTATCACATTAATGTCGTGACAATGTGTTATATGGTTCTTCTTGTCTGCGTAGGTGGTGTTGTCAATGTTACTCCATAAGTTGGTATCAAGTATTGAGGTCTTCAACTTTTTTCCAATTTGGGAACCTTTTGACTACTTAATACCAGAATGAGATTTTAACCAAGAGGTCTAAGGTTCAATTCTCTAGTCATATTATGCATTAGTTAAAGTTATTTTTAGCTTTTTTTAATATTTCTATATACTGTACCTTAAATTCTAAATTAAGGTAATTTTGCCCCCCTCATTTTTTTGTGTGATTCCTCCCCTGTTTATAATGGATTAAAGGTCCGCATGAGCTTGTGTGGCGTGTGCTTATCTTGAATGAATTCAGTTACTCGTTGACATAGGATGAGCAAAAGCTGTACACTTTGTATGGTTGAAATTAGACGGGGGCACGACAACATTAATCAGCTAACATCAAGTTTTGCAGATCATCCCACCCTCCTCCCCCTGAAGTATACCAATGGGTTTTTGGAACTACTTTATTAACAAGATTGTAATGGCCATCTCTTCACTGATTCCAAAGTGTTACTCTAAAGATAATAAATATCTCTTGCATATAAATAGATAGATGTTAATAAATATGACAATTTACTTGTTTTTATTTTATACATTAACGGAAGGACTTCTAATTCTGCAGGATGAGCAACGGGGAAATTCCTGGTATGGAACCTCAAGATGCTGTGTCAAATTTCTCATCTATTCCAACCAAGGACAGAGAGAAGCAACATGAGTACCCGAGCGAAACTATTACTTCTAATGGAAAGAGTTTTCTCGAGTGCTTACCAGGCTATCATGATGATAGCTCAGGGTTGAAAGATCTGGAGGACTTCATTGAATGCAAGCCTGGAAAGGATTATTCAAGTTGGCTGAAGAAACGAGAAAGGTTTAGGAAGTGGAGACATAAAAAGATGGCAGTCCCAGAGCCCAAAAGTAAGAAATCAACTTTCTTAAGATGTTGTATAAAGGGCAAGAAGAGGAAAAGATGTTTGGTACTTTAGACGATAACATCTGGTTCTGTTAGATTTGTGGTTATGGAGAATTTCACTTGTATTATTATTGTTATTATCTATGTCAACTTTTACACTTCAACTAGTGGACTCCCTGGCATTTGCACTAGTTCAGAGCCTGGACAGTAAATTAATTCTATTAGAAGGAAGTTCATGTCTCTCCAAGGAAGGATCAACTTGATGTTGATGCTGCTGCTGAAGAACTGGTTGGCCACCTGCTGACCGAGCTGTAGCCCTGTTGCTGTCGCAGAGATGCACTTAGATATCATTAAGAAGTTGGACTTGTACCTGAACATGGTAATTGAAGTTTTGGTGGCTGATGGAATGGTGTGCAGATTTGATACATATAGATGACATGATGGACGTACTCATGTTGTTTGTCCATTATTCACAAAATTCTAATGTTGCTCTATAGGATTACAAATGGGTAGGTTATCTTTTTGGTTCAAGTATCTCAGTCATTGTAAATATTGGTTGTGATTGTTTGTTAGGATGGAAAAGATGAGTTCAGTTGCAGTGTAACAGGGTGTATAGATGACATAACAAGGAATGCAGTAATGGGAAAGAGGGAAATTATTGTTTGGTTTGACAGGTATTTCCTATTGTGCCAGCACTTAAATGTTCATAATCTTTGCTCTTCAATGTTTCATCCTCTTTTCTATTTGCAATTTGCTGATGTGAGATGTGAAGTTGTAAATAAATATTTATAACAATACTTAGGCACTCTTTTTCCTGATGACAAAAAGTTAGCTTCACCTGATATATTTAAGCAGCCTACGGCCTCGTAATCTTTTAGTGACTGGCCTATGCTTTAAGTGTGTGTTGCTATTATAGATTCCGTTTGAGAGTTCTGATATATATATATATATATATATATATATATATATATATATATATATATATATATATATATATATTGAAGAAGGTAAATATTATTGATAGGACCAGAAATTACAAAACTATAATTCCGTCTAAAGCACAAAAGAAATCATCTAGGGTCAAGGACAGTTTCTATGTTTCTTTATACATCATATCTACTGGTGGCCAGGCCCTCAAAGATATGTATATTTCTTTCCCTCCATACATGTCAGACCATAATCCCTAAACTTAGGCGTATCCGTCTATACACTCCTGCCCCTTTTCTTTTTTGAGTTTTGACTTTATTCAGGACCGACGAGAGATCCCTATCGTGCATGGTTGGTAGTCCAAAGTCGGTGCGGTGATGGTTCCAGATCTTTCATACATAGTCGTACCAGAAGAAGAGATGATCTTTGGACTCATCCATATGGTCACACAAACAACACTTTTTATCCGTGCATTCCACCCCAAACCCACTCAGGCGATCCCTAGTAAGCAAGCGATTACAAAACATTTTATATAGACATAGATAAATCTTGACCGTCGATCCTTTAGTCCACACCACTTCCGTCCATTCCACCTCCTCATATCTGGGTCTAAATTGGTTTAGGGCCGTTCGAAAGCTAAATGTGCCTTTTCCCATGCCCTCCCAAACCCAGTAATCCT